>DF243672.1:0-39356 GCA_000507305.1 Breviolum minutum Mf 1.05b.01 | reverse complement strand
ACTGCGCGGCCGGAGGCCGCCATCATATATATACACACAAATATATTGTACTAAAACATGACCCCGGGTCACAAGAAGCTTCACTTTTCCTCTCCTTTTTTTTCGATCGAATCGGATGTCTGTTCGTTTCAATACTCCACAGCCATACCTTTCCCGCAAATCATTCCAGGTTGGTTTACCTTACTTAGCTGCAATTAATCGCGTTGCCAAGCATTTCCAACTTGTCAACGATGTCACTATGAATCGCCCGAGATGAACAATCTGTCGATTCCAATGATTGATTTGACGAAATCTGACCCCATCTCCTGTGACGAATTTGTCATGACTCGGTTAGATTCATCTACCTACAGCGCAGTCGCTACAGTAAGCCTTGTAGCCTTTTCCATTGGGATCATCAAAAGCCTAAGGCTCCCTTTCACTGAATTCTCATGCAGCAAGGAGGGCAACTGTGCAATCCTGCGATTGCATGTCAACATGATACATCCAAATCAGCATTGCTCGACATCAACTTATGTTTGGCCTGACAGAGTAGCTGGTAGGCCTTCACTTTAAATCACTCATGTACATGCATCTTGCAGGTGTAGGTGCCTCACCATCATCTGATTCACTTGCACTGAGTCATCTTGGTGATGACTCTTGATGGCATCTGCCATTGGTACCCAGGCCGCCAGGCAGTGAAGCCATAACAGTTGTAAACCAAACAGAACTTCACCATTCTTTCAGTGAAAACAGCTACACCCAAAAAACAAAAAAAAAAAGAAAACAGCGCGTGCTTGCAGGTGTATCTACATACCATTGTACAACATACCTTTTTGGAGTATACACCTCCCTTACATATCGTTCCTTGACTCCTGTCACCACGTGCTGGCTGCTTCACCAAATCCTTCAGCTGCCAACGGCCATGCTCTCACTGTTCTCTGGAAACCATCGCATCAAATCGCCCTGGGCGGTTTGAGGGAGCTGATTTTTTAGGAGAAATCATCGGGAAACCCCAAAAAAAACAAACAAGCAAAAATGTAAAAAAATTTTGGAGGCTGTGTTTTTTTTTGAAAATTTGTCCTATAAGCATGTAACTCCTTGCTAGCGGATACTGTTTTAGCATGATTGAGATATCCAGGTCCAAGGTTTCGCGCGGCCTCGTCTAGATTTAGAAAGTCTTCCTCCAATGTCAGCTCCCACAGAGGATCCACATGTTCGCCTGAACATTCAGAAAAAGGTGTGATGAAAGGGATACACTAATATTCATACAGTTTAGATATAACATTATATAGCTATAATGCTGTGTATATATATATATGTATCAATAAATATCCAGAAGGGCCGTGCATGGGGATGCAAATTTTATGAGAAAAAGACGTCAAAACACTGTAAATTACGATGTTTTATGGCTCCAACGTGTCTGAAACCTAGGTAAAACGCAAGTTTTGACATTTGTGGGATAGACATTTAAAGAACATTAAGAAAACCAAAAAGAAACAAAGGAACATTAAGAACACCAAAAAGAAGCAAAAGAACATTAAGAAAACCAAAAAGGAACAAAAAACTATTTGATGAANCATTTAATGCAATGACATGGTCTGCGCTACGGCTGCCTAGGGCATTTAAGTTACTTAATTTCTTCATTGCAACCAGAAAGAAGTACTATAATATATTCAAAAAAAAAATCAACTTTGACAAATTCGCTCAGTGAAATACAAACAAACGATTAGGTAACATAGTACAAGCGATCTGCACCATAGAACCCACGCTAGTATTGAAGCAAAAAACTTGCGTTTTACCTAGGTTTCAGACACGTTGAAGCCATAAAACATCGTAATTTACGGTGTTTTAACGTTATTTTTCATAAAGATTACATCCCCACCAACGGCGGCTCTCTAAATATACGTACCTTCAATGCAACTTTATATTCATTTTTGTACGGTACAGTATGTATCTACATCCTTTTCACGAAAAATCTTCAGAAACACATGAGCATTCATGCCCAATCACCACCTAGAACTTCTAAAAGGGGCCAAAAAAAAGGCAACCAACCCATACAACCAACCCAACCAACCAACCAACCCATACAACCGATCTATACAACCAACCAACCAAAAGAATAGCTTGACACACATCCGAATCTCAGGTACCTTCAGCACCTTCATCCGGCAAACGCAGCACTGTAGTGGCAGACATGGCCAAGCGCTCGGCCCGGAAGTGATCAAAGGCCGTTCCGCGGCTTGGGTCACCCTCCTGGGAAAAGCCAAGGGCTGGATGCAGCAGCATCGGATTTAGGAGGTTGGTGAAGCAACAAGGATGTGATCCTCTATGAATTGTGTCATGTGAAAAACTTGACCTGACAAGATCACTGAACTGGAAAATAGTAGCTTTTTTCAGTAGCATGGAAGAGCCATGGACAAAATTCGGCACATTTCATCTTCAATGTCCAGAATCTGGCACCATGTTTGTTCACTTTCCAGTTCCATCATTGATTCGTGTGAGGATCAAGCCCCGCGTTTAACCTTCCTGCAGCACAAAAAAAGAACAACATGATAACATGTATCCATAGAAATCTGCACCGGTGAGCAGTTTTCTGATCAAGATCTCCTACATTTCTTGAGTTTACAGGTTAAAACGGCAATGCACCAACACTATATACCCACCATAAAAAAATCTGTAAACTCACTACTTGACTCATATTAGGCCCACCTAGCTGTTGTGCTGACATCTTCATTCTTCACAATGAAAATGGTGGAGTCCTTCTGGTCCATCATGGCTTCAACCAAGCCAAGGTTTTTGGAAAGGATATTGCGGATGTTCTCCTGGAGCACTCGAGGAAGGGAGACTACGGACCATTTTTGTCAGAAACTTCAGCTATTAGCCTTGCGAAGTTAAACCATTCTTGGTGAAGTTGTTCTCCTTTGCTGACTTTCCCTGGACCTTTTTGGAATACCCTTCCATGCACCCTGTCTCCCCACAGCTTTTGATGGGCATTTATCTAGTTTGCCAGGGGCACCCGCCCACCCAAACACCCAACCAACCCAAACTTCCCCACAAGTCCTCTTGGCGTCGAGCTCGACTGGCCACCACAGCCCACCAGGCAGCCAGACGCTGGGGCGGCAGCGTGCGGTACCGTCGCAAGCACTCCGCAGTCGCCTCGGAATGAGGGCTGTTTGTATTCACCCGACCTGAAGTTTGAGGAACATGGCCATGGCCCTGTTTCTGACCGTGGATGCTCCTTCAGACACTCAAAGTCCTTGATTATTTGGCAAACAAAGAAAGCACTCTTTAGACTTTAGACAAGGAGGTACAGTTCGGCAAAAAGACATGGAACCAAAAAATGGAGAATTGCTCTCCATTTCGTGATTCAGCACAGAACTCATTTCTAACAAAGTCATTCTGCTCTCAAGGAACAGCTTCCAATTCAGCTCCACTCAAGTCGCTGGCCTCATCGGGCATCATTTCATAGAATTGATCATAAGACCAATGCACACACCAGCGGAACACACTACACTACACTACACTTCCATGAAAACCCCAATAGTTTTAGAACTCCCTCCAAGTTTTCTGGCCTTCTCTTATTTCACTTTCCCCCCCCTTACCTAAGGCCTCCCATTCGGCATAGAGGTTCGCTGGATGTGGCAAGTGAGCATCGGCTAAACCCCACTGCGCCACTCTGGCAGTGCCACGCTTCGTGTGTTTTTCAGCTTCCGCCAAACGCTGTGAGACCACGGCATCCAACGTGGATCCCAAGCGTTCGTTGTTGCCCGGTAGGCCGCCTTGTTCCCAATTGCTGCAAACAGTCACACATACACACTGAACACAAGTAGAGAAACAATCAACAAAAAAAAAAGGCAGCGGATCCAAACCCCTCATTGCATACTTTTGCGGGGAATGAATCTTTCTTTGGGAGGGTTTTTTTGTGGAAATGTAGGGAGAAATCCGGTGTTCGAAGAAATAAAAGGAAGGATTCGGAAATGGAATCAACCATGACATCTTTATCGATTTTCGGAGCGGCCAAGATACGCACTTTGAAGGCCATTAGCTGAGCGCTGACCTAAAAAGATGGGATGACATGTCGAAGATAAAACAGTGGTCATTATAGTACCAACCCAAACTTCATGCACTATAAGGGAAATGCCTCAAAATTACCAATTGTATTGTTTGATCCCCCCAAATTTAATGGCCCCTGTGAGAAACAAAACAAAGGGGGGGTAGAGAAAATGGTAGCCTCCAGGGTAGTTTCCTGGAGGGTTTAGATCTCTCCAAGGATGAAGTGAATGAAGATAAAACCGATAGAGGATAGGAACCTTTATGATAAAAAGTGAGATGAAGATGCGGATGGTTACACATGGTGACACCAAAGATATGCTGTTTTGGTCACCTCTCCTAGACTGGTTCTCACCTCATCTGCCGAGAAGGCTTCCCATTCTGCTCGCAGCTTTTCCTCATACTTGGCCAGTTCCTGCCTCGGTGACGCATCTGCGTGTATTTTTGAGTGCTTGTCGTGTTTTTGAAGCTGTGCGTATTTGAGGTAATGTGATGCTGCGACTCAGTTGAAGGGAAATGTGTCCACACTAATACTGCAGTGCCCAAAATGCTGAGAGAAGTGGCCAGTCCCAAGATTTTATCCACGTTTGAAACGATGCCAGGTACCATCTAAGGAACACATGCGATCAGAAAAGATATGATCATAACACGTTCCAAAGCCTCAAGAGTATACATCATCAAAGAATGATGCCAGACCTTTCAAGAAAGTGGCCATGCCTGGCATGATACTTTTTTGCCTATCATCCCCCCCATTTTGCCCAGCTGATCAAGGCAAAGTACTCTACCCACTTTCGCTTGTAGGACTGCAATGATTGGCTCTTGCCTTTGAAAGCTCCTATACCAATGAGGCATCATGGTTACCCAAAGGAATGCACATGAGCAAAAATGATGCAATCTTGAAAAAGAACATCCAACCCAGGTTGTTTCACATCAAACTTCATAATTAAAGACTCCAAGTAAAGGAAGTTTCCACCTAACACTATCATCAACTTCTCTGCACCTCCGGTTGCTCGGGGGGCACTCTCTGGTGCACTCGTCTGAGTGTTTTGGGTCACCTGGGGCCTGAGGTGAAGGACCAAATCGGTGCAAATCACCTTGGGATGCTTTAAATAGGCCGTGAAAACCCGTAGAACACACCCCCGAAGTTGAACATGCTCGGTGAAAAGGGACCATTTCAAGAAACAATCGTCTTCCAACCATCCATTTTCAGGTGCTCTGTTTGCTTCAGGGAAGGTATCTGTTTACATATTTACCATCTCAGCCGGTGCACGATTTGGATCCAACTAGCACTTCACTTCTAAGTGAGTCCATACTTTTTTCAAGACTTGTACTATGGAATCATTCACCGCAAGTTGATAACCAAGCAAACTCATTTACAAAGATAATCATCACATACCCAAAAAGTATCACCGTTTCAAACAAAGTCTCTGATCCATTTGGTCTAACAAAAATGATGCATGAGATTTCAGATTCTGAGCCCTCCAACTTTGACTTACCTCATTGGTTTTTAAACTAAACTAATTTCAATCCAACCTGTGTGTGTGTAATGTTTACCTTTGGCACCTCGCTGTCTCACGCAAGGCAGCAGCACGCGAGGTGTACTCTCCTTGCTCCTGGCGGGACAGGGCCCGCCACTGGGCAGCTGCCTCCTTGCGAGGCCAAGGCCAAGGTTCTGTGGATGAAATGTGGCTGTTGAAACATGCCACATGGAGGATGTCATTCATCGTTGACTTCTTTTGGGATAATATGATATCTGAAGGAGCTGTGCCCAACCAAAAAAAATCAAATTCAGCCAGTTTCCGACTCTACGCACTAACATAGGAGTCCTAGATTCCTTACTTCCATCTTCCACCAAAACACCCCCCCCAAAAAAAAAAAACGCACCCCTGCGTACCAGTCGTCAAGGAAACCTCACCCTCAACGAAACGACACCCAACTCCTTGGCGATGCTGCTAAAGCTGGGTTGGATCCCTCCGACTCCACTCGTTTGGGCGGCCAACTCTTCACGGACCCTGGTGAAGTTCTCATTGACGAAGAGCATGTAACCTCCAAGCTGCGCAGTACCAGGACTCAAGGGTTGGAATGTCTGGTTACGGGTTCCATTTTCCCCCACAAATTTGAAACAAAAACCTGGAAAAGTGGTCGGTTTTTCCAAAAAGTGCAAGAAATCTCCTGGAACCCAGGGTGGCATATTTTCAGGTGAACAATGATAGACTTCCAAGGGTGTAGCTGATTAGTAATTTGGAAGGTTTGACTCCATCTGCCAAAGGCTTTCTGTTAATTTTCGGGGAAAATGCGATACAGTACAAGTCAGTCAATGGCTTGGTTGGTGATTAGGCCGTATCCAAGGAAACTCATGATTTGTCTAACTAAAGGATCTCTATCCGGAAGATGCTTAAAATCTCTTACCACCACCATCCACTAACCATTGACTGAACGTAGAACACGAATCTCCTGTCGTATTTTGTTCTGCCCGTTCTGCCCTGACCTGCAAAAAAAAAGAGGGATCTTCAGATCCGAAAGTTTCCAAAGTGCTTCTTGTGACAAAATTCAATGATGCTGCGTCATTGCTGTATGTGCTCAAGTTTTTCTGGGAACGTCCTGCCAGGAAAAGCTTGGAATGCATTTTAGCACTCGCTAAAAACGGCTGAGCCGCGTAGCAACAAGTTACAAAATGTTTTTGATGACTATATTGACTATATTTCTTCGATTTGAGTACATTGGTGCACCAAAACTCCAAAACTTCAACAATCTGGGATGTTTTTTCACATTGCTAGAATGAAATCAGCTGCAACTCTAAGGGAGAAATGTCCAGGAAGAACACAACTTGTAAGGTTTCCAGCATGGTTTCAACTGTATGTTTAGCACCAAAAAATGTAAATGTATGACATGATTCCGACGGAATTGTTTCCCGAGGTTTGGCATCTCAAGTTTCGCACTCCCTTCGGGAAAGTGGCTGATTTTTTTCACGGATGAATGGCCAAGCAACCAGAACCTGGGATTCCCTTCCTGCGCTTGCCCGGTGGTGCTGGAGGATCAAATGAGGACTCCTGACATGGAACCCGTAGCGGAGTGCATACACCTCTATCATTGAATGCATTGAATGCATTTGGCATCTGTGTGAGTTGATTTTGAGATGAATATGCGAAATATGATTGGTATTAGGATTTATTCACCGTCAGTCTCCCACAAACATGCTCCTAGCCATTCTAATATGGGGTGAGAAGCCATCTCTGGACATGTCTCCCTCCTCCACCGGAGCAGAGACAGGCATGGCCGCTGTAGGGAACGACTCGGTGCAAGGTATCTAAAAATCTGATATCTTGCCATGTGCAAAGGTTTTGGGGGAGCCATCTACACGGTGCCTCATGAAAGTCATGTCTCAGTCAAGGACCCAAAAAAAAACGTTTAAACTACTTCATTATCCAAGACACATCCTCCTCCACTGTCTCCACGGGAGGCAATATAGGCAATTGCGCTGGGGGTGCTTCCGGTGCTTCCCCTTCTGTCACAGCTGCAACTTGGGATTCTTGGCAGAGGCCCCTCAGCAAACCCTGTGCCTGAAGTGCATCTACCCACATGGGCAGAGTCGACTCAAAGTCAACCTCTTTCAATTGACTTGGTCTACAGACCAATGCCTCCAACCTAATTGTTTAGGATCCTCCTTAGCTGGGCTAAGTAAAGTTGATTCACAGAAAGGTGCGGCTTTTCCATGTTGTCATAACAAGCTATTCAAGACCATGGGACATACGCCGCCCCAAGAATAAGAAACGCCAAATTTGAACCCTTTACCAATGCAAAAGGCTTCCACTCCTATAACTCAATGTACATAATGACATACAATATAATAATCCACACCTGCGTGTTTAAATTATACAACGAAAACTTGTTGTAAAACATCATGAAATCCATATGCATCTGATTTTACCACCCCTGAAAAACCGACCAGCCTTGGCCAACAAAGCTGCCTCGGCCGGTTGACTCTGGGGCAACTGCATGCCGCAGCTCTCCATAAGGCTCCTGCATGGGCGGCTTATCGCATTACGGGTGTAGGATCTTATAGTCAGCGAGTTTGGAGGAGGGGCTATCAGGATCCCATAGGGATATAGACTGTGTATATCCTATCTTCACTATATATTCACTGTTAGTGGGGTTAGGATAAACCCAAGATATAGATGAATCAGCTAGGCAGTCTGAGACTATTCAAGTGGAGGTTGTCGAGGAGCAACTTTGCTCGAGCCAATGCTAATATTGATGCGATGATAAAAATCGCTTAATGACATGATTCCTTGATGCAGTTCACTTTTGTGAGACATGACCCTGAAAGAATGAGTGTTTCCAGGATCCCTCATCCTGAGGTCAAAATCCCATTTTTGAGGATCTTTGATGGCAACTTCATCCAAAGACTCGTAGATCCCCAGATGTTGTATGTCAGGGAAAGCCTGTAAAAAACTCTGGCAATGCATCTCGTCTCAATTGCAAATCTTGCAGAGATTTTTGATGCGAACAGGAGTTACGTATACCACTCCCCCTTTGATTTTTATGGCACCCAAAACCCCCGAAATAACCACCAGGGCTGGCAGGTTCCCATGTTATCGCCTCAACAGGTTGATTTCATCCCCACGAGGACTTGTCATGGCAACCCCCAAAAAAATCCCTAGCGCAGAAAACGGGCTGAACCAAAACGCTGTGACAAAAAAAAAGGGGCACTCTGGTACCGAACACCTGGAAACGGAGGGTTTTGGCTATAGCAATGAATTCAGACAATAAACACTGCAGTTGAACTTCGAAATGGAATCCTGAAAACATAAGCCAAAAGAGGAATACTCAAAAAAAACAAAAATGTGTTTGATATGCAGTTGACCTGTCAAAAACTGTCCGGGTGCGTCGCTGCCACTTCTCAAACATATAACAAAATGCTACAAGATTCTAGCCGCAACCTCCGTGCTGAATCCAAGGAGCCGTCAGGTCCCTCAATTTCCGCTCAAACTCATCGAAGTGCAACCTAAGAAACCCAGCTTCTGGGGAGGAAGCTGGAAGAGTTTCCACCTGACCGAAACGGGCTGTGGAACCTTTCTAAGGACTTCGTTGAGAGGATTTCTTTGGGATCTCTTCCCAGGAGTTTGGAGGAAAAGCCAAGGAGCAAATCACCAAATCGCACACCATTTCCTAGGCCAGATGCACTGTGGTGGGCCCACCCAGTTCCAGGATGGAGTCCTGGTTGATCCAGTATTTACCATTAGAGATGAACTGGCCAAATGAAAAACGTGTTTCTATGGAAAGCCTATGTAAATGTTCGTTCCAAAGCAGAAAAGCCTTGAACAGCACTACCTGACTGCATCATTGTTTCACCATAATTGCAATTGATGAGCGGATTGCCTTTGACGAATAGCAGGGTCCGATACCACGTTTCCTGGGCAGAAGGTGTGGAATGGTCTGGAATGGTGTTGGGGCGAAAAAAAAACCAAAGGAAAAACAAACCCCACATTTGATTTCCAAATCTCCATCAGTCAAGAAACCTCGCTGCTTGTCATGAATCCAACCCTTCCACTCCATACCAAGACACGTGGTGCCAATGGAATTAGAACCTTGTTCTGCCTGCAACACGAAAGCTTAAACTGAATGAGACTCAGTTTAACACATCTGAGACTCTTCAAGATGTTGTGGATATTCTGGCTTCTTTAGAATAATATCCCTAATACCCCCCAAATCCACACTCACTCAACATGACGGTTTTTCACAGTTTATTGTTCCATCCAATTCACTGGACCTCACTTCACGAATTGGCACAGCTAGTGAGGTCGGTAAATTTACGGACCGATAAACGACCCAATTGTCATAACAAGCTACAGCCAAGTGTCATGTTGTCATGCAAATTTCCCCCCCTTTTTTCAACCCAACCTCCAAGATACCATCAATAATCTGGTGACTGTCCAGCAAGATATGGGCACCTTGAATGGAATCAAAGCTTATGAACTGCGGTGCAGGCAGCCACATCATACCGGGCATCAGGCTATCTCTTCCATCCAACTTCTGTAAAGGTGGCTTAATATTTTTTAAAAAAAACATCCAGGCATTTTGGTGAGAAATCCACCCTCAAGTTTTTGTTTGTCCATTTTGGGTTGTTTGGCCAAAATAATCCTTGAGTCCCTACTGTAAAAAGAAAGTTCAGAAAACCTTTCAAAATCCTGTGCAGCAGCAGGGCGTTAAAAAGGGCCCCCCCACGGGTGGAAATGAAGACTCTCTCCAACGCTTGCGGATCAAACTCCTGGGAATTCAGGACTCGCTCTCGGTGGCTCCGTGGGATTGCTGCGAACTGACCGACCCTGCGCGTTGTATAATACAGACACCACAAAAAGTTAGAACTGCAGATGATTCTATATGACTTATTATGCTCACTTCGCATTTGCAACCCGAACAGTAATTGGTGAACCCCACTTGGCCGGGCCGGGCGTTGTTTTGAAGCAACGGGTCGGCCTTCAGTGCGTCGAGCTCCTTCATCAAAGTCGGAATATGCCTGGAGAGGAAACTCACACAGCCATCCCCAAATTCAACAGCATGCTGTTTTATGAATCTTTACTAGGTGCAGGTTTCAACCCATTTTGCAAAAACATTAGCCAAGATGGAAATTTTCACCAGGTAGAGATGAAAATAAAAAACATTTGAAACCACCACCTAATTTCGGTTGACATTGTACCTACTGTTGAGGGACAATTTTTACTGCAACATTCTACAGGAATGTTTTCAAACCTTCATAGGAATAAACTACCTACAAACTGGTGCAGGATTTTGATCATGAGTTGCTATTTGGGTTGCGGCTAATTGAAATATTCCACATGGTTGGTAACCTGAAAGACGAAGAACTCGCAAACGTTGGTGACATGTGCCCCGTTTGATTCCGAGCCACTCTGGGTCAAGCTAGAAGGTGACTTCTCATTGCCAAGATACACCACCACGCCATTGCCAATGAGATTTTTGCATGCCTTAACAAATGCATGCTTCCACAAGAGAGCTTGCAGAACTGTGGGACAAGAAAGCAACTTCTGGATACTAATTTACAATGAAATATCACGAACAGCGTTGATCCACCAACCGCAAATGATCCACACCTGAGTGCTTGGAATCAAAAAACTATGCCACACCTTGTTGATCATGCCACAAGGTAGCAAGTGAAATGCATACTTTTTCCCATCCTCAAGAGCACAGCAATTTGCAGTTTGGGGAAAGAAACAGTGCCGCGTTCCACACTGCAGGAGACTCAAGTTTGGCGTTCAGCCCATGAACATAAGTTTGATTTCACCATTGGGCCAATATATACAGTACAGTAGTGCTATTTTTCGCTACCAGTCGTTTACCAGCCCAGTTTCCACTACCAAGGTATGCCCTGCATTGGCGCCACCATTGAAACGTGCACAAACTTGCACATCCTGGCGCTACTGATGTTCCATCATCCGGGCTGCTTGTTGTGGTTAAATTTTTCCAGTCATCATCCACATATACTCCTTTTATCTCCACACAACGCCGAAATGTTGCGTGGAGGGCACCACTCATAGGAACACTAGGATTTTTCCACAATTGTTGTGAAGTGAAAAGTCCTGTTTGAACTTCAATGTATACTGATAAACCCATGGAATAATTGTTCACGTATTTTTTCCAAAGCAGTCATGCAAGTGGTGTTTCATTTTTTTTGCTAAGAAAAAAATGCCAGTTCCACTTTCAGGACTCGAAAAATCAAAAAATCCGCATCACAAATGACCAAACTTGTAGCCCCCCAACCTGCGCCAAGATGTCTACCAATTTCCCTTTTCCTTCATCACCCCATTGAGCTCCAAGGATGACGCCTTGGTTTTTCCAAAAAGCAAGATATTTGTGGTGAGATGTGTGGACGACTGGCAGCACCTGCCAAGGTGCAAAATGCCGAATCTGAGCCAGAACTATCGGATTTTCTCGGAGGCCCCATCCAACCTTGCAGGATGGAAAAGTCGAATGCATACATAAAAACTCGATACTCAAAAGATATGCCTGTCACGTGCACGGAGGCGCACGTGTGCAGCGTGTGCAACGCATGCGGTGCTCGAACCGTGAACACTGCAAAATCATTGGTTCCTGCATATAACACATGTCCTCACAGCGTTGCACATTGAAATTTAACAAACCACGGCTGTGACAAAAAACTCAAAAGTGTCAATTGCAATTTCACAATATTTGTCCCAAATTTTGTTCATGGTGCTAGCAATGAGGGACGTGGAAGCCGACGCATAATGTGCATTGCTTTATGCCCCTTCTGAAGCCAGGGATGATGTTTTCGTGTCTGTCACCAACGAGGTCCGCAAGGGGATGCAAAGCAGATGTGACGTGGAATAAAGCATGGGCCCCGCTACGAACATTTTGCATGCATATCTTTCAAAACCACATAGCAATCAAAAAACGTGGGTGACCCGCTATTAAGTTTCAACTTGTCAGTGGCATGTGGTGTGGTTGATTGGAGCGCTTTGTGATTACTTCATATGTTGTGGTCCCTGAACGTTTGTATTGAGAAGCAAGGGTCAGCCGGAGTTTCCAAATTCCAAAGGTGAATACGGGGCTGCCTTATAGTTATAGACTACGTGTTCCATTAATTTTTGTTTCTTCGTTACTTGATTGAATGATACCGAAGGGGTTCGAAAAAATTTGCAAACCCACAAAGCATCCTGCTTTACGAATCTTTGCGACACAAGCTGAAACCCGACATTCTGAGCTAATCTATGCGAATCTCACTTTTTGATCATACGAAGGCGCGCGTCCATTCGATGCGCATTTTGTTCCCGCCCGTATCCTTTTCCAGTCGTGCGGAATGTGGTGTCAACCAGTCATACCTGGAACCCATACGCCATGTCGCACAAGTGCACGGCCGTGAAAATCAAGCGTCTCGAGTCTCAATTTTAGATTTGTAAACTTTGCGCAGCCACAATCGCAGCTTTGAGAATGATGATTCGCGAGGCGTTTTCCAACAGCAAGGATGACATGGAAACACGGTTGTCTGGAAGGATGCACACGTCATTGCATGAAGTCGGAACAGAAGTTGCACAGGAACGCGATGCCCGACAACTGGAGGAACACCCCGGTGCCGAAAAAATGCCCAGCAAATGGGACGAAGAAGTGGACAAATCAGCGGTGGTGATTGGTGGGTTTGCAGATGATGTGCTCCAACAGTTGGTGGTTTCAAACATGTGGAGATTGCCGGTGCCAACTCCAATATTGCCCTTGCAAGGTTCGATTCCCCAATGCATGTCTTGAAATTTGCCCACAACCCCGCAGGCTCAGATGATGATGAACCGTTGCAAAATTTTTCAGCAAACAAATTAATTTATTATGGTGGTTTGATCACCAAAGTGAATGGGAAAATTATTCCAAATGCCAGTGCATCACTTCGACGTATTCACAGTTGATGTGGAATAGGATGTCGCAATGGGCAAGAGCAGGACTGCAGAAGAGTTGCGTCACCGACCACTGGTGCAACGAACGAGGGCATCCGAAATGACTCCCGACCGGAAGAATATACCAGAATTGAAGAACCTTGAATTTGATTTGTTGTTTTTGACGGACACTTGGTGTGACCATATTAAAGAAATTTTGGAATTTTGTGATGGTACAAATATGTCCCTGAGTGGTGACAGTCCACACCACAGAGTGGGGATTGTTGTTTCTCATAGGTGTTGAGGATCAATGCAAGATATTTGGTCCCATTGCATAGCAAATGGCTTGTGGCGGCCAAATTTCCTTTTTGGCAAAATGCTCGGCAGTTCTTTGTTTCACATTTTGTGGACCTCTAGGTCTTCATTTTCCCCATGTCCCTATGGGATCGTAGTCGTAGTGTTTCACTTTGACTCGGGCGGGCGCAAAAGCAAAAAAAAAAAATCCCCACGTATTTGTTCACTGACATTTCGAATTGGCTAACGAAGATTTTGTCGCATGTGCTTGCTACATGCCAACATCCTGGGACACAAACGAGGCGGTCATGGAAGTGTACGAACTTTTGGATTGATTTTGCATCCGCCTGTTTGCGTCAAAAGGTTGCTATTGCTAGGTGGGGACTTGAATGCATACAGTGGACAAATGTTCCCGCAACATGACTTGGTTTCATGCGGTACATGCGAATTGGGCAGAAGGAACAGCAAAGGCTTTTTGTTGATGCAATGAGTGTTGGAACATGGCTTACATCTGAATATTCAACCGGATGAAACAGATCAAATTTGTTCCTGGTAGTTGGCCATGCTAGAGGGCTAGTGACGGATCGTTTGTTCAGCTTGATTTTTGATTGGCGCCATGGCTTTTCAAATTCGAACTACCTTGAATGACTTCGCCCTCTCTATCGGTTTGGATCATACAGGTGTACATTGCATTTTTCGTTTTCTGGTGGTATGCCTTCCCGACGACTCTGATCGCAGGAGGGGATTGAAACACTGGGCACCGAACTTGGATAGAAAGGAAGCCTGATTTGTTTCAACCCGAGTTGCGACAACGCATCCCTATGAGCTCACATCTTCAGTGGAAAATTTGGAAATCGCTTCGACGGAAGCAGGTCTGGAAGGTGGCACTTGCTCGAATATTCGCTTCAAATATTAACGAGGCGCCATGCCACAATTTGTGAACCACGGGGGGCATTATGATTTTTATTGATTTTTTTTCTTCCCCACGCCTTCTTGCCGCAATAGGGTCTCAGGGAGCTGTTGTACATTATCATTCCAGATGAGAGGCAACAATGACGTCACCTGCGAATATGGAAATCGAGGAAATTGATGGGGCACCTACAGGACTCGTCTATGTGGCTTGCTCTGCGCAAGATGGATCATCGTATGGTGAAGACAGAAACCTCATCCCAATTAATTTGCCAAAATACTGGACGAATTGCTTGGTGGACTTAACTAACGGACTCCAAGGCAGAAATTAAGCGGGCCCAAATGGCCGAAGCAGCCGCCGAAATTGGTTGCATTGCTG
Source organism: Breviolum minutum Mf 1.05b.01 (assembly GCA_000507305.1). Taxonomy (NCBI): domain Eukaryota; class Dinophyceae; order Suessiales; family Symbiodiniaceae; genus Breviolum; species Breviolum minutum. The sequence continues at coordinate 24,350 of DF243672.1, read as the reverse complement.
AACTGTTACGGCATATCCAAGACCACATTTGCAATTTTTTGCTGCAATTGTTCAATGACATGTTGTTCTCAGGTCAGGTGCCCACAGCATGGCGAAAAGCTTTGTTCAAAATGTTGCCAAAAACATCCAACCTCGAACGACACCAGACTTCAGACCAATTACCAGCACTCGTTTGTTACACACAATCTTTGCATATACGATCTTAGGCTGAATCGCGGACATGTTGGAATGGAATCAACGGGAGGGACAACATGGATTCCAATCAACCAAACGTGTCGAAGAACATTTACCGACCCTCAACATCATTTTGGACAGAACGTTTTTTTTTTTAAACTCTTCAATGCACCAGCCATTGTGGATTTTCAGCCTTGATTTTTATCGCCACTCTGCCGCAAGAAACGTTGGATTCGACGAATTGTACGGTGGTGCCCAGCTGGAAGACATCGGACCGGTCGACCACATTTTCATTGGGAGTCGAAGCTTGAATCCTACTGCAGGTACACGGGCTTGGGGCGGTGGATTGAGGCCGCTATGAATCGAGACGTTTGGGATCAACATTGTAAATTTTTCATCGAATTTTGCTGTACATAAAACACCCGGATTATATTTTGTACAAGATACCTGAATTGAGAATCGTATTTGGCGTGAATACTGGAAAACGTGGAGCGCCGTTGCGGTTATGGCACTCCGCCGCAGAAACTTTCTGCCGTTGGAAAGGTTTGGGTGATTGGAAAACAGCTGCTATGCTATGAATACACAACGTTGGTACGAATATACTGCAGACTTTTGCTAGTTCATCTTCGAGAGCTGAGGCGGCTTTTGTTAAATTCCGACTGTACAAACGCCTGTGCCTTCAATGGGCTGCCAGGGCCAGTGCGCCACTGGTTTACAGGTTTCACTCACTCACGCACTCATCGCGTATCACCACACATGGTTTTGATCCTCCGAAAAAATTACGTTTTCAACAGTGTGAAACATTTATGGGATCAACGGACGACAGCGTCGAGTTCGACATTGCAGCTGGCGTGAAGCAAAGCGGCGTTGTCAGCCCACGTTTGTTTGGTTCAGTACTGGAACGGGCAGTGTCGAAGTAGCGGGCGGAACGCAACGGTGTTGGCCACGACTTTTGGGACGGAGGAGTTTCCTTATTGGAGTTCCGGCTTGCTGTGCCCAATCATATGAGGAGATCGGCCAAGTATTGGACATGTTGGTGGATGCCCTAGGGCAAGTTGGTTTCGTTCTCAACGGTGCAAAATATTTTTTACGACGCAGAGCCAACATCCAGCAGTACTTCCATCTCCAGGCGTGATAGTTGTGTGCACAGACACTTGGGTTGTATGATGCGCACTTACACAAATGGCAGCCACGGACTTGATCTCAAACACGATCGCTAAGATTCATCCACGGTCTTCCACGGTTGAGTCCAATAACTTTGTCGTAGTGGCCCCAGGGACATAAAAATTCACGGCAATGCACCTCAATTTTTCGAAATTCAAACTTCTGTCCAGTGCGAAGTGCACGCGTATTGGTATGTGCCCAACAAGCTGGCGTCAAATTTTGATCCCGGAAATGCTTGGAACAACACTACTTTTTTGCGAAGTACATTGCCAACTTTCCAGACAACCGTTGGTTGAAACATGCCCTGGTTTGGACGGCAGGACGGACAAAAATTAGAAAACCAAGGACCACAAATGGGATTCCTAAATGCATATGCACTGCCGGTGAGAATGTTTGTAAAAATTGGACAGATGTATGGCTGGCACAAATTAGGTCTTTTGTTGAATTTTCGTCGCCGAAATTGTGAGAGCGGAGGTTGGCTTAGCTCTTGTTTTTTCCTTGCGCCCGACACTGGCTGCCTTCGGGCAATCAAGTTCAATTCGGCTTGTCTCAAAAGGATCAAATGCCTTGGTCAAATCCAAGTTTGCAGACCCAACTTCAGAATTCCATTTAATGATTTCTCCGCAAACAGTCTTCAACACAGCCAGTGCGTGATCAATAGCGGTGCCTCATCGAACGCCACCTCAACCTATTGATTACACTGTGTCCAAAATAGGGTGCAGACGGTCACGGGCCTTTTGGCAAAGTTTTGCTGGAAACCTGACCCCTAAACCTAAGCCCTAAACCTAAAACCTAAAACCAGAACCCTAAACCAAACACCTAAACCAGAAGCATAAACCTAACCCCTAAACAAAAAGCTAAAGAACAATTGAATTCGGGTTTATTGAATTTATCGAATTTCCAATCTCACGCTGGTTCATTGATAAACCACTCTCCAGCGAGAAGCTCCTTCTTTTGCTTTCTCAACTTCACTTTGGAAGGTTCTCCTCAAAGCATACTACCCATTGCTCAATCTTGTCTTTCATTTCCGCATTGTCAAGTTTCTGCACCTTCTTCCAGCCTCCATCAAACTGAAATGAAGGGACAACGAAGTAGAACTTTGCCTTGCCACCCTGCTTCTTGCCGGCCTCGACTGCGACCTTGGTTTCCTGTGCAGTCTTTTTAGTAAAATTGATAGAGTGTGTGGCAGCCATGGTCATCTGAAACAGACCCTCTGAAGTCCATGCGTCAAAGGCCGGGAATGTCTTGCTTTTGGGTTGGTAGTACTTGCCAGCCTCAATGACTGGTTTGGGATTGCCAGAAATCAGCACTCCTTGGAGATTACCATTGAATTCCACAACTGTGTCATTCCCGGTTCCGTCAACAGTAAGCGGTCTGGCTCGGAGCTTGAATTTCTCGATGGCCTTGTCCTGCATGAACTGGTGGAACTCCTCTTCAAACAGGGCAAAACCGATGCCTGTAATCCTTCCCTCGTCTATGCGCTCCCAAAGAGCTTTGCTTCGTTTTTGCCGGTTTCTCTTCACCAACTCTTGGCAAACATGAGGAGAGGACACATTGACATCAAAAGACGAAAAATTCCTCTTGGGATACATCTTTAACAACAGATGCGTGTTCTTGCTGATGAACTTCATGTCTGAACTTATTTTCAGAGTTGAGAGCGCGTCTGCACTGCTCAAAGCAGCTTCGAGCCTCTCTTTGTCATACATGGTTTCACTCTTCTCTTTGCGCAGTACAAGCCTTGCAGTGCCCCCAAAAAAGCCAAACCGCTCTTCAACTATTTCCCGTGGCAGCCCATGAAGCGGCATAACCTCGTCATCCAGCATCTCCTCCAAAGTCCATGGTGGCATAAAGAACCGCCCACCACAAATGTCAGCATGCTTGAAGTGTTCGGTATTAAATGCTGGGCTCCCTGGTCTTCTTGCCGATGTAATCCACAAGGACTGGCACGAAACATCATGCTCCTCATTGATGTCCGCGTCCATCACATACAAGGCTTGGCTTGGTGCTGACCTCAATATCCTGACATCAACCTCGAGTGGTTCCTCACCTTTTTTGAACTGCGTGATTCGGTCTAGTCGGTGAAGAAAAATGGGAAATTTGCTGAGTTCGGGGTCTTGAAAGCGTCGCCAAATGAGGTAAATCACAAAATTGGACTTCCCAATTCCTGATGAACCCCGCAGGGACATGGTTGGGGGATTTTTCTCGAACATCAGGTCCGCAATCGGCTGGTAGCATTTTCGAACATAGAATTTCTTGTCATTCCAGACTTCGGCATCTTTGTTTCGTTTGAAACTGCCCTTTTCCGTTGTGAGCATTCGCCCGCTTTCATCCAGCGTCGCATCATCCAGTGCCAAGGCGAAAGGTTTGTCCATCTCAGAAGGTGTTGCTACCTGATACACCAAGAAGACACCGCATCAAAACACGATGAACAGCCTTATTTTTGATCCTTGTTAGTTTTCAAATGCGTTGAACAAATGCAAATAAACTACATATGACCTTTACCAAGAAACTGGTTGCAGTGGTTGTGGTTGAAATGCAGCTTGAATGCACAAGTTTTCATCTATTTTTGCATCTTTCGGAAGAACTGTGACAACACGGAAGCTGTGCAGCCATGCTTTCAATGTTTCTATGTTAAATGGAGAAGTTACTTGTTCAAGTCAATGTAGCTCTTTCATACTTTCTCCCTTGACTTCCTAGGGGATGCAAAATGGGTCGGACGCCTACAGGAGAGCCTAGCTCCAAAACGGGAACAAACCCAGCGGCAAAACAGGAGTCACCATGAATGTATTGAAGCACCTGGTGGGAATTTAGCTAGGTGTTTTGTTTTGCACTTTGGCTCGTTGTCGGAATGGTTCCAATTCATCAATTGGAGGCGCACTGCAAAGTATCAATGGAGCAGGGGACCATTTTGGATGCCATTTTGCATCTTTCGAACAACTGTGAACACACTGTGCAACGAATGGCCTTGTCAGGTTTGGCCTTCTGGGCTTTCTCCTCAGCCGCCTTCACCTACAGCGGAACAAGCTACCCCCACATACAGCAGCTAAAGCAGCTACAGCAGAACCCCGCAGCTAAAGCACCTTCTGCTGCTCCAATGCCAGGTCCACTTGCTTCTGAGCAGAAGCCTGCTGCTGCAAAGCCAACGTCAGCGGCGTCGGAGTGACCTGCCAAAATGAAATTTCACCCGAGCAAACATGTAACAAAACCGCATGCTACGTGCAACGTGCAGCACGTTCAAGGCAATGTGCTGAAACCGTGCTGAACTTCAAGAGGAAATCCACTGGCAGTGCCTCTGCTGGTCCTTCCTGCAGAGAAGCTTACGCTTCAGAGAGAAACATTTAGCGTTCTGATTCTATGAGTTGCGTTTACCTATTCTAGCTCGATGAATCTAAATTCTGCTGCTACAAATTCCATGACAAAAGTTCATTCGTCGGAAGGTCACCAAGCAAAGCCTAATCGGAACATGGGAATTATTGCGCTATGTTTTGGGGTCGCATTTCTTCAGGCCAGCACATTTGGGGACGTCAACTAGCCCATCTCCTCGACTGGCTTGATTCTTTGTGGGTGCTCCACCGAACCGAATGGAAACAGCATAGGATTGCGCACAAAAACAAACCTTTAAGCTTGCCTGACGTGTGCAAAACGCAAGACGTCTGTGAGTTGGGAGCAACGTTTCTTCGTTTCTTCCCTTTGTATGGTCCTTGTTTGGTGCTGCAAGCCGTCCCAAACTGTGTCGTTGACTAGGCTTTTGCGAACAGAAAGATCTGCATGGGCTCACCTTAAAGCACAAATGCGGGACCCAATTCGATTGGCAACAGGCTCTCAAAACGAAATAAGTTGCAACTCCACTTTGGGATCTGGCAACTAAGGGTGAGGCAACAAGCCTGGAGACAAGCAACGCTGTAGCCAAAATGACCCAGCCTGTCAAGGTGAATTTCTTCTCAACAAATGTCTAACATGCATATGGAAGCATCAACATACGAACAGCACATATAGACATCACTTGCCTCGTTTCCGTTGCTTTGCTCTCATGGCGGCATTACAGGGTCACTATCACTTGTGTAAGGAAAACTAATGACAAGAGCTGCATACTTTAAGGAGTGAACAAACTGCACGCATCAGATTCAATCAATGTGACTTGCAAAACTTTGAAGACCATCTTTCTTGTCTTTCTTTCGAATGAATGATTAAACAAAAACCATGTCCATTGAGACCAACTCGCGGTGTCGAGAAAAGCCAAGCCAGGCAAAAGTGCTAAGCCAGGCAAAATGCCGCTACCGTTTCAATCATTAGCTCAGAGCATGACTGAAAGCGTCGCTCGTTCAAAAGCATAGGATCCAAACTGCTGGGCAATGAACTTGGCGTCTTTTTGGGAGTCTGCGTCTTGTGGTTAGAGAAGCACAGACCAAAAGATTCCTTGCTTACTTTTTCCACCTCCAAACCCAACGTCCCAGGTTGGTTTCATGGATTTTGGCCCTTTTTCCTGGGTGGCAGAATATGGCAGTATATTGTCATTGTTTTTGTGTGTCTTTGACTCAAGGACCCGGGGCCTGGTTTCGGAAATCCACGGCAGAGAGAGAATCCAAACCAGACTCCATGAGAGGAGCGTCTGAGCATCTTCTTCCAAACTTTCACCTAGGAAGAGGAAGAAGGAACCTATCTATCATCCCAAAAAATACCAGGAACCAACAAGGCCAAACATCAATGATGCAGAATGGTGATGAATGATGTTGCAATGTGACACATGATGATACATAATGATACTGTATTGTACACTGTACGAGTACATTGCGGACCCGAACAACAAATATGTTTATACATACTGAATTATGACCGCTGCTGGGACACTCATCACTGGTATCTTTAGAAATTACAATAGTGTGGCAAACAGAAATTGTTCAGGGTGTGTTCTTCCAAGCAGATTCCCTTTAATCCCGTCGCTTGTTTTTCTGGTACTCGTGGTCAACCCTGCCCGGAGTCAGACCCCATATCTGGCAACAAAGATTCTCAAATGAGGAAAATGTTCCATCATTTGCCAAGTCACCCAAAACTCCTTGAGCCACATCCAGGACAATGTTCATCAAGTTGCCTTGAAAAAAGACTTGAAGCTGTGGGATCAGCTTCAATGCAAGCAACATGCCCACCAAAAATGGGCAAAAAAACCTACAAAGCATCATCAAAGAAAGTGCTTTTGTTGGGTGTCTTTTAAGTAAAAGCTTTGGAAGCAACAGCCACTCCCCCCAACAAAAACAAGCATCAACTATCCAAGGTCAAGTTACCTTGTAGCACATCAGGTGACAATCCTTGTAGGGCCTCCAAAGCACCACCGCCAGGACTTGCACCAGCACGTGCCTGCAATGCGGAAAACACGTGAAGAGGACCAAAATCCCACCAACAGACAAAGACGTGGATCTTTCTGCAAAACAAGTGATCATAGTGATCCTACAAGGATTGACTCACGCTAACACCACCGCCCCCGTTTCACCTGCGATTCAACCAGGACTGGAACAATCGTGCCAACTTGTTGCATGAATCTTGACCAATCAGCACCTGACACAGTCCAAAAAACCTTCTGCCATGGAGCCATCAATAAGGAACATCATAAGAACAAATGACATGCTTGAGGCACTACTGTATTTTTCATATACACATGAAGTCATAGAATGTTTGCTGAATGTTTCACACTATCGTGTTTGAACTACTGGTCAACATCTGTCACTTTGGAAAATCTTTTAATATGAAACATTCTGGAAATTGAAACCTGAAACATGCAACAACTATACACCAACAACAGCCAGTGGCACGTGCAAAAAGCAGGCTGGCTGGCAAAGACGGTTTCGCTAGAACTCTTTGGAAGGCGCTTCGCACGTGTTTTGGCGAGATGAGCTTCAAAGCAGAATCCTTGGTGATGAGATGAAAACAAATGAAAACAGGTCATGGGTTACGCAGTTCACCTCCATATTGATTTTGAAAATCATGTTTAAATATGTGTTAAATCGGCATACATTGGTGGAGTAATGTAAATCCCTTTCCAAGTTTTGGTGAATAATATAATGATTCACAAATCTGTAGAAACAGTAACGCAATGTAACGTACAGTAAACCTGGAGATTGTTGTTGTTGGTTGGCTGCACCCACATCTGCTAGACCCCACCTTGGCTGTAGCAGCTAGTAGTCAATGGCACACATAACTATATAACTATATATGTATATGTTTATTCCTGCATGTGTGTATATATACATAAAGATGTGTGTATGGATCTATAGATGTGCGTGCGATTGTGTAGCTGTATATGGATGTGTGTACGTATATATACACAAGTACACTAGAATACTTATGTTATATATGCACAACTAATATACACACAATCTTTCCTGGAATCGAAAGGAATGAACATCACACACAATATTAAACATCATAACTGTAAGAGTTTGCGGAGCTCTCGGGACTTCCACTATTCCAGGATTGCTAATATTCAAAAACTAGGAAACATCATGAAAAATCTATGGGTTTGAGATACTGTCGCGAAGGATCTAAAAAGCTGCTTTTCAACAACTGGACACTTATGTTTACATGTGTTTGCATTTGCATCTTTTTTTTTGATGGTTTTGCACATTCTTTACACTTGTTCCGCCACCAACGCAACATGTTGTGACAAGCCCCACTCAGGTCACCAAGGAACTGCAAGCTGCTGCAAGGCAGACCTTCCTGGCGTCGCCACAAACTCCTGCAAGCAGCACCAGAAGACCTGATACAACTGCAGAGCTGCATTGCATAGGGAAGTCTGAGAATTTGGAAGTTTTGCATATGCTGGTTTTCTCAGACTTCCCTATGTCTGAGATTCTTATGCTGCATATGCTGGTTTTTGCATTTTGATCTGGTTGGGTATTGCTGATTGGGGAGCAAGAGCGGAAGTGCGGAGGAAAGTGAATGCGCATCTTGAAATTCTTAAGCCTCTGAAATAGGAAAGTGGAGGGCTACAAGAGCCCCAAGATCTGATTTGAAGCTGACTACGGTTTGTTGCGATTCACCACGCATCGGACCATTCACTTTGTATTTGCGCATCCCATTAAGGTTCCTTCAGAATACCGCCCGATTGCAACCATACGACTGTTTTACAAACTTTTTGCCTACATGATTTTGGGACGGGTGGAAACTCAACTTGAAACCCATCAGCCAGAAGAACAACATGGTTTTCGGGGTGGCAGGCGTGTGGAAGAGCATTTGGTGACTACACGCTTAGTCTTGGACAAACTTTCCAATGCAAACGTGCTGATTTGGATTGTCAGCCTGGACTTGTCGAAGGCTTTCGACCGAGTACATTGGCCAGCACTATGGCTCGCTCTTTCAGAACAAGGCCTTTCAGAGCACATGATTTGGATGATCCAAAATTTATATCGAGACCGACAGGGGCAAGTTGTTGGCAGCAATGGTTGCAGCAGGTCTTTTGCCATACACGGTGGAGTACGACAAGAATGCGTTTTAAGCCCCCGGCTTTTTTGTTCAGTGTTGGAAATGTCGATGGCGAATTGGCGTGATGAAATGGAGCATTTGGGTTTAGATTTGTGTGATGGTGGCCGGTCATTGCTGGACTTGAGGTTTGCAGACAACATTTTAACATTTGGCACCGATTACCATGTTATTGGTGTATTTTCAGACAAACTTGTTGAAAAGCTTACCGCAGTGGGATTACAATTGAATACACAGAAAACAAAAGTCCTCACAACACAAGCCCAACCACCATCACAATTGCAGACGCCGAATGGATTGATCATATCGGTTTTTGACAGGGAATCAAGCCACAAGTGGCTCGGATGCATGTTGACGACGGCACCGGTACAAACCACAACATGCGATGTTGAGTGTCGACTGCAGGCCGCGGCAAGAGCTTTCAATGCAAACAGGTGGATCCTTTGTGACCCGAAAGTTTCGATTGCTCAGAAACTCGAATATTTTGATCGTGTCATATCCCCAATAGCATGTTTTGCAGCAGGACACCGAACCATTTACCGCAATGATTTACGTAGTATGGATGTTGCATATCGTCGGCTTCTCCGATCAGTGGTGGAGCCTCCTCGCAATATGGACTGGGCATTACCATGGCATGAAATTTTCCACATCTGGAATGAGCGCGTTCGGGCCTTCACCTCGCAGACTGGATCCAAATCATGGTCGGAAATTTGCCTGAAACACCACTGGAATTTGGCACAGTATTTCGCAACACTACCTGGGCATCGTTGGATCAAGAGGGTTTTAGCTTGGCAACCACAGGGGCACAGACGCACTGGCCGCCCAAAATATTCCTGGGATACTTTGGTTACAAATTTTTGCCGCTGGGATACTTTGGCTCAAGCCATTTTGGCTCAAGTTTGGCTGCCTGTCTACGTTTGCGCCTTCCGTTCTTTTCTTCAGTATGGCGACGCCCACCGTCAACCTTTCAAATCCATGGGGCAAAATGGCTGAAAACAAGAAGGCTCGAACAAGGTATGGCACAGAATCACCATTCACACCGCTCCTTCAAGAAGAGAAGGACAAGGAATACGAACGCATGGCCGACGAAGAGGAGGAGCTTGTGCCAACTTGTCCGCCGCCAGTGGAAAGTCCAAAAGAAGAATTTCACCCAGGAAATGTGACAATGGATGGCATCGCCGCTCTTTTGAAACAACAGCTTGGACCCATCACTGCCAACATCAATGCTTTGAGTGCGGGTGTGCAAATGTTGGATGCAAAATATGGAGATTTGACGACTGCCGTGGAAAATCGCCTGAAGGAAATGGAGTCGCGCATGGATGTTACCCAAGCTCAGGTGGCAAAAATGGACGAACTAGTGCAACATTTAAATGAGGAAATGTCACAGGTGGAAGGGTTGATCAAAACCCAAGTGGAGGCTGCCATGCGAGAAATGAAACCGGGTATGAAAACACAAAACTTGGAAGCAAAAGCGGACAAGAGAACATTGACAGCTGTGATCGGCAATTTGGAAGGTATTGGTTCCCTCGCTCAAGCCCAAGCATGGTTGAAGGACAAATTGACCGTGCTTCAAGGCCCAGCTCCAGTCCAAATCTACGGCAAAGGAACCTTCCAAGGCATGATGTTTGCGGAGTTCAAGGACCAGTTTGACAGGGATTTGGCAGTGACATTGTTGAAGACAGCTGGATTACAACACAATGGCAAGCCAGTGTGGGCATCACAGGATCGCGACCCGGTGGAAAGGGCTGCTCGCAACTTCTGCTTTGGGCTGAGGAAGGTCTTCAAAGAAGAATGGAACATTCCCTACAATGTGAAGATCTCAGAGGAGAAACCCTACACCATGACAGTAGGAGGTGAGTTGGCTCTTACTGCTCATGTTTCGCCCGGTGAAGTGGTGCATGAATGGCATGGAGCTTGGGCAACTTGGGATGAACTTCATTCAAGCGCAGAGGTGTGGGTGTTGCTGGAAAAGTCGCAGGCTCTCATCAAACGCATGAAGGAAGGAATGAAGGGGTCATCGAAAAATGGGCCGAAAGGCCATCATTAGGGACAACTCCGTTCGAGTCAGCAGTTAGTTTCACCCACGTCGCCCCTTTCAGGTTCACCTCCTGGTTTTCGATTGGATAAGCCGACGGTACAGCAATTGCATGCAAATTCGAATTCAAAAGTGAGAGGAGAAGACATTCAAACTTTACATGTGTACACGAAAAATGCGAGGTTGCATAATGATGATAGATTTGGAGAATTGGTTGCTGAAATTGCGGGAATGCAATGGGATATTGTCATGTTCAGTGAAAGAAGAAGTAGCCATGGAATCATTGAATTACACGAAGGCAATTTCAGGCACATCTGCTTTGGAAGTGGCACTGAGACATTTTCAGCTGGGGTGGCCATATTGTTGCATGAACGTCATGCAAAAAATGTTGCAAATGCAAAAGTGATTTCAGACAGAGTCATGTATGTGGATTTCACGGTTGGAGGCAAGAAATTGCGATCAATTGCAGCTTATGCACCTCATGCTGGATATAGTGCTGATGATTTTGACGCTTTCTTCGAGCAAGTGCATGTAGCGATTCTTGGAGCATGCAAAGACGGACGGCAAACAATCGTTGGTGGAGATTTCAACTTGCAACTTCAGGTTGGGAACCGTGGGGAACAAATAGATGCTCTGGCGAAGGCCTTTGGATTTACGATTGCAAATGATGATGAACACCATTCACCTGCAGCCGAAACATGGACGTTCTGCAGTTCCATGGGAGTGAAACGCCGTATCGATTTCATTCTTTGTTCATCTTCTTTGCCACTTGCAGCATCACACCCTTCATGTTTGTTGGACCTTGGTTCGGATCATAGGGCTGTATACGCAAGGTTTCAACTCGGAAAGGCATGTCGAAACAAGGTGGGCAGTTCAGGTCGTGCAAAACGAGGTTGGAGGCCAGAGCTGGATGGAACAGGAAAGCCAACAAAGTATCATCAAATTTTGAGTCGTTCTTTACAAACACCACCCGAAGATTTGAATTCATTGGAAAGTGCTTGTAAGTATGCTGTTTCGAAAACATCGAGGACATGCACGGCTAACACATTGCAACAACAGTTTCACGATGATTATTTCCAATCATTGTTGGCTGAAAGGAGGGCAACAGCATGCAGACATCGAAGGGCGGAAATATCAAAAACAATTCGGAAAGAAATTCGGAGAAAACTTCGTCGACAAAGAGCTCAACGCATTGAATCCGTGTTGGAGGAATTTGTTTCATTGAATCGTTTGCAAACTTTTGTCCGAATGCCTGTTCAATCAAAAAGTCCCAATTGTGAAACACAAAAACCTAATGCAGAAGAATTTGCCCATTTCCTTGGTGACATTTTTGCGTCGGACACCGGTTTCAACTCTGATGAGCGCAGAACTTTATTGGAAGAAACATCAGCTAACGGCTTGCCAGATGTAGAACCTTTCACGATTTTGGAGTTGCAAGTAGTTTTGAAGGAAATGAGACGGAACAAATGCGCTGATACCAGTGGTTTGGTGGCTGAATGTTTTATTTACGGCAACTTGGATTTGCACAAATGTCTCCTGGATGTGTTCAATAATATGCTTGCGGTTGGTCGCTTTGACGCGAGTTGTAGTCACACTGTCTTTACTATGTTGCCAAAGGGTGGCAATTTGTTTTCGCCTAGCAATTGGCGTCCAACTGCTGTACTCAAAATTACATACAAAATTTTTGCAAAACTGGTTTACAAGCGATTGAGGCCAACATTGGAGAGGCATCAGTCCAAAGATCAAGTTGGATTCCGACCATGCACAAGTGTAGAGGATGCCTTTGTGGTATTGGAAAGTGTTTGCAGCAAGTCTTTGGAATGGAATTGCCCTGTTTGGTTTGCAAGCTTGGATCTGAAGAAAGCATTTGACCGCATTGAATATTCATCATTGTTTGGTGCTTTACAATCACAAGGTGTGTCTCGCCCATATTTGAAACTTCTGGCGGCACTGTATTGTAATCAGACAGGGGATGTGAATGGGAAAACCTTCCCCATTCAACGCGGTGTGAAGCAAGGTGATGTGATTAGCCCATTGTTGTTTAATGCAGGTCTGGAACATGCCATGCGTAAATGGAAACATCGTTTGCAACATTGTGGTTTTGATCTTGGAAACGGTGAAATTTTGACAAATGTGAGGTATGCGGATGACTTGATGTTGTATGCAAAGCATTGTGATGAATTAGTTTTTATGATGGAGCTACTAATCGAAGAGTTGTCTGCTGTGGGACTACATCTGAATACATCGAAAACAAAAATTTTGACTACCACGGCTTTGGCAGACCGTATGTTCTTGGATGTTGGTGGCGATATGATTGAAGTGGTACACGGTCAGGAAACACATAAATATTTAGGGAAAAAACTCCCTGGAGATTTGAGCGCAAGGGCAACGGTCGATGTGAAACATAGAATTTACATTGCGTGGATGAAATTTCATCAGCACAAGGAAACACTACTCAATCGCCATGTGTCCTTGAAATTGCGACTGAAGTTCTTTGACTCAATCATTTCCCCTGCTATTTTGTTTGGTTTGACAACGGTCCCTTTGTCAGCAGCTCAGCTTTCCAAATTGGACATCGTGAGGAGGAGAATGCTACGTTCAATTGTTGGTTGGGATCCTGTCGTCAATGGTGACTGGCATGATGCGATGTCAAGAATGAATCAAAAACTGCAGAACGCATATCGAATTTATCCAACGACATCATGGCCTGAGAGGATTCTGAGGGGCAAATTCCGTTTTGCGGCAAAGATCGCATGTAAAGTGAATCATTAGCCAGTTCTTTGTTCAAAATGGCAACCTGGCTATTTTTATGAAAGAAACTTTCATGTGCAACCTCGTAGGCGCCCAGGTCGTCCACCGAAGCGATGGGATGATCAACTCCGGGTTTTTTTCTGAACATGTTTTTCATTCATCATGGACGACTGGTGCCCGTCATGGGGCACAATGGTTGTCCCATGTACAGGTTTTTGTGCAATTTTGTTCAGAACCATGATGATTGAATTCTTTTCCCATGTCCCTTGTGGACCGTAGCAGTTCTGCTGACTCGGACGGGATTGAGTGAGGGAGGTCTCTGCAATTGATGTCGGGTTTTGGCGTTCAAACTTGCCTGCATTTTTGGATTTTTGCAAGTGATGATGTATATAGGAAGTAGTTTCACAATTTTCCCCCTGTGCCTGAAACAGGCTGCCCAATGGGGCATACAGGGTTGACATTGACATTGGCATTGACATTGACATTGACATTGACATTGACATTGACATTGACAGGAAGGCCCTTTTGGATCTAAGGTTTGCGGATGACCTTTTGGTATTTGCAACGAGTCGGGATGACACTATACGACTGTTGGGGGAGTTGGTGACATCTCTGGGCCAAGTTGGTTTAACACTGAACACGTCGAAAACAAAAAATTTTGACTACACAAGCTCAACCCGGAAGTTCCTTGCAGACAAGTGGTGGGGTGACGGTGGAAATACTGGATAGTCGGTGTGCTCACAAATGGCTTGGATGCATGCTTCAAGCAGCACAGGGCGGAAATCCGAGCGCTGACCTACAGCACCATTTGCAAGCAGCATCACGGGCCTTCCATGCAAATCGCTCGATTCTTACGAACCACCAGATCTCTGTCAAAGAACGCCTTACATTCTTTCATGCAGTAGTGACCCCAGTGGCATGCTTCGCAGCGGGCCACCGGAAAATCTTCAAACAAGAGCTGACCGCACTTGATGTTGCACACCGTAAACTGCTCCGTCGCGTGGTTGGTCCCCCTGCTGGCATGGATTGGTCGCGTCCTTGGCACGAAATCCTGCACGACTGGAACGTGCGAGTTTCAAATTTTTGTGGGCCAAGCTGGCTTGAAACCTTGGTCACACACATGTTTGGAACAACATTGGAAACTTGGTCAATATGCGGTGAATTTACCTTGTGCCAAATGGTTACCTCGCTTACTGCATTGGAACCGATTGGACAACGTCGTGTTGGTCGCCCACGCCAACAATGGGACGACATGCTGCGAATGTTCTGCCGGTACAAACGTCTAGGGGAGTGGGAACTGGCCGCGCGAGATGGTTGCAATTGGGAAACACTGTTGCCGGAGTTCATTATCTTTTGCAATGGACCCTGAAGATCGACATTTGAGAGGCAATAGTTCTTTTATGTACAGGCAACTCTTTTTCACCTGTGCCTTTCATGGGCCGCCTTCGCGCATACAGGTTTCACTCACTCACTCACTCACTCCCATTCTTGTAGAAGACCTTTTTACTCTTGGCCGGGTTTTAAGGGTTTTTTCATGTTTCATGACGAAAATGCTTGCCGAGACATTCCCCTACCGAGCTGGGAGTCGATATTGTTCAAAGCTGGCTGGCAAGTAGGGCCCACCAGCGGGAATGCAATACCAAAGCTGAATCGGGAAGGAGCGCGAGAACAGACAAAACAAAGCTGCCCCGAACTCGATAGGCTAGGTAGGCTGCTCCTTGTTTGTGGGCCTGTAATCACGGGGCGTGGGAAGAATTACTTTGACTTTGATTTTGCAAACAAATTGCGCCTGCATGTCCGAAAACAGCCGAAAGCATGTCCGTCAGAGCGATGGCTACGACATTCCTTCGGCTCTTCCCGGTGGACTGCCTTCCTCACGCATGCAGGCGTTCGGTCGTGTGTGCAAGTAGAAAGAAATGTGTGCGAAACCATTCTTATATGATGTTGTAAATTGAGTATGTGCCTTCCATCGTCCTCCGTAACCAAAAGCTGGTCATGCGAATCGGATTCGCCTCATGTGTGCGACGCATGGCTACAATATGATATTTCCCTTCGATGAATTTTCTGCTACAAAGCATAACAACCTTAGCTCTGAAGTGATGTCTCGCAGATAACTACAGTACATCCTTCCTGTGCTACGGGGCCGTGTCATTTTTGAAACGCATAATGTGACGTGTGTGGCATGCTTTCCTGCCGGATACGGAAGGTTTTTGTTTTTTGCATTTTTTTCCCGCAATGGTCGTTGGTTCAAACTGTTGTACCGTTCAATCTTTCGCACACGTGGAACACGAAAGTGCAACTTTTAACTTTTAACGGTGTGGGCATTCCTAAAAACGTAGCCCTCTTTCCTTCGTTTTCACATATTGTTGAGTGAGTGTGAATGAGACTGTAAACCAGTGGCGCATCGGCCCTGGTGGCCCATTTAAAGCACAGGCCTTTGTACTGGCGGAATTTAACATATGCCGCCTCAACTGTCGAAGATGAAAGAACCAAAATTTAAAGTGTATTTGCACCAGTGCTTCCACATATCATGCTATGTCAGGGTTTCCCCAGCATTCGGTTCAAACAATGTTCACTTGCGACACCAAATTCGAAGTGTTGACCCGGGTAAGTCACCGTACATCGCTATCTGTCGTCCGTTTTCCTTCCTGTATGGTTCAAATTTTTCATCAGGCGATGGGAATCCAGAAGGTCCTTGGCGGTACAAACTTATGGGGACGACAAAACAATTGCAGTGACGCCGCAAACACGGAAGATTCATCCAATTTGTTTAACTTCCGGCAGTGTCCCGTGGTGTGTGAAATGGTTTACCGTACTGCTGGAGACGTTCACACGGGATTTCGATCGCTGGGTGACTATTAAGGTTTTCCTTGTTCACTTCGAAAACAGTGTAAATATCACCACCGTGGATGCTTTGTGTAGCTGCTTGGGGCGACCGATCTTGGACGCCGCACCCCGGCAAGCGCCATCGCTCAGTCAACCAGTCAACCAGTCAACCAGTCAACCAGTCAACCAGTCAACCAGTCAACCAGTCCACCAGTCAACCAGTCAATCAATCAATCAATCAATCAATCAATCAATCAATCAATCAATCAATCAATCAACCAATCACTCACTCACTCTATCCGTCTGTCTGTCAGTCGGTCTGTCTGTCTGTCTGTCTGTCCGTCTGTCCGTCCATCCCTCCGTCTGTCGCTCAGCAGGTCATGTACTCCATCCTTCAGTATGTCACTTCACTAATCACTAATCAACCGAATCAGCCAATTCATCGGTCAATCAAGCGTTCAGTTAATCAGTCATTGGGTCAATAGGTCATTCCGTCAATCAATCCCTCAATCAAACACTCAGTCAGGTGGTCCGTTTGTCACTCACACAATCAGTCACTCAGTCAATCGGTCGGTCGATCAGTCCGTCACGCCTCCGCCCCGGCACACAACTTTGAAAATCTGCATGTGGTGCTGCAAACCCTGAATTCTTTAGTGCAGTATCAATGCAATGGTTTAGTCATTTTCAGCCGTACTACATCTCTTAATTTCTCGCACCGATGTTGCTTTAGTCGCCCAAGTCAAATAAAACTCCCTAAGTATCCTGACCCCTTCCATTGGAGGGTCCAGTGATCCTTAAGGCTTGTCCAAACAATTTTGTCGTTAGCCACCTGCGCTCGATTGCCCAGGTGCTAGTACTTGCGTAAATGTTCGATCATATTGTCAGAATTTTCATGGACGAAACGGTACGTTGACGCCTTCCAAAAATCTACTGAACGATCCAAGCCAACCCCCCTTCGGGTGGCAAAAAGGCGGGTATATTTTTTCGAATACAGCTTGCCCACCAAAGTTTCACCGCATTGTTACGTTCAACAGAATGCAACACATGCGGTACGAATCAGGCAATGTCGAATGCTAGGAGCGTCTCTATTCCCCTGCAACTGGACCACTGGAGCGACGGTTTCCAAAGCAACACGGTTCACCATGTCCCGACCTTCTTTGGGACACCACTCCGAAGGTCCCAACCGAAACGCGTGAAACCTCGGCAGAGGACGCATCGATTGCATCTTTCCTCCACGGCCGGGAAATCATGCGCCACATCAATGTAGCGGCTGGCTGAAGTTCAATCGTTCCAAAACTACGGCCGGAAACAATGCCGACGACAACCGTTCTCTTTCATGTTATCAATGCACACTCCGTGCGCAAAAATAGATCTCAATCAAGAGCGCAGGATGCAGTTTGACAAGCAGTATTCACCCAATCAAGGCCCTTGCTAACCAATTTGAAATGGTTCAATATGACTTGTTTTGGCATTTGTCATCGTTCCATGCACGGAAGCGTTTTCGTCCGCTCAAGTGGGTCTTGTCGTCAATTGCTGCGCAGATCAGTGACGGGCGTCTAAAAATAATTGATCCGCTCCGGTGACAAATGTGTTAGCAAAGTTTGAAGCCACGTTGCCAAAATTACCTTCTGAAATCCTTTCCCGCACCGTTGGAGGAAGCTCACCTTTGTGGAGAGGTTTGTGAAAACTCTGCGGCTACCTGTATCTTTTGAATTCTTTGAAGTTTTTGCCTTTTCACAAAGTTAGGTTTGATTTCGTCCTCAACTTGCTCGATTTCGGGCATTACTAACCAATTCGTGATTTTTTGTTGCAACACCCACTTGGTGTGTTCGCAAGCGACGGCTGAGTGCCGCTGCACATGTCGCCGCTAAGATTGCCGGCAGTTTCGCATTGTTCACTTTTTGAACGCGAACACCAACACAATATGAACACAAACACAACATGGAAGAAAAAACACGCCTGGTTGTAACGCCACAAGCATTTCAATTCGATCACAATAACTGAATGGTTCATGAATGTACGTACAATGATCTGATCTGCCTTGGTGACTATTGCCAAATGTTTGGAAATGAATTTGGCAAGAATTGGATGGCACACTGACCAAAAACACCCAGAACTGTTACGCAACCTGGCCGAATGAACCATGGCACAAAGTCATATTTGGACGCATTGTAGTTTTTTGTGTTTCATCATGGACACATGATTCATGCTATGCAAAGAAAACCCCGTACCCGGTACACCCTTGATATTTTTTTGTTTGTTGTTTGATTTGGACAAAGGCAAGCTGTGCATTTTTCATCTTAGCCGGCGACATCACGGACATTCCTTGGGTGAGCTCAACAATTTCCAAATTCATGGCGACAAAATTGCAACCTTGCGGCTTCCTCCGTGTTCAGATTCAACGACTTTAGCCGCTCGTAACATATCTTTCCACGCTACACTTCTTCTAACCTTCATGGGTTCCTGATACAGGAATGTAGCCATCAAAAATCAGAATTCCCGAATGATGTAGAAGTCGATCACATGGATTTTTTACAGCTTTACCTATCTAAAATAAATCCGCCCTTTGGCACGGAAGCCGACTCGCCTTTTTTAGCAAAGCAAAGTGCCGGACGTTGGAAAAACACGGTTGGCCAAAAGTTCCAAATACGAATCTTGCAAAGTTTAAATTGGATCCTGGCCATGAACGCATGGTGATCTCGTCAGGATTTTTTGAACTGATGCCTACGCCAAACTTGTGTGTTTGCATCCCATGCCACGAAAACGCAAATTTGCCTGCAGTGTTGTTTGGTGCTGCGGTTTTTTTGCGACAAGGTCTGTGAAACGAGGGACATCGAGTTCGCAATATCCATTTTCACCCCTGCAAGGTTCGTTTTGAGCAAATTGGTGAACCATTGTTGCTGTTGGTCAAGCCAAGCCAAGCCAAGCCAAGCCAAAACAATTCAAATCATGTCAAGTCAAGTTGGATCAAGCCACCAAACGACACAGTCGAGGACTCAACCTCACATTTGCTGAAATTACAAAGTGTACAGTTCCAAGCTGTCGAGTTTTGGACAACAGTTGTGGGTATTTTTTCAATTCCTTCAAGCAAATCAAGCGATTGAACACATCCATTCGTTTTCAAACGTTTTTATCCTCTTCAGCCTCGGTAGCCACAAGGCCGTCTCTTAAACCCCAATTCTTACGGCAAAAACACGAGATTGGTTTATATACATCCAACAAAAAGACGTTGCACCCATGTCTCCCCTGTCTTGCAACGTTCAAAAATATGCAAAAGGGGAAACAACAAGACAGAATCCACGACCCCGAATGCAGAAACGGAAGCTACGTGAAAGCTGCAACACAGCTACTCTCAGCTACCCTACCCTACCTACTCTACTCGTAGCTACTAACTACTCTACCTACTCTACCTACTCTACCTACTCTACCTACTCCACCTACTCTACCTACTCTACCTACTCTACCTACTCTACCTACTCTACTTACTCTACCTACTTTACGTATTCTACCTACTCTACCTACTCTACCTACTTTACCTACTCTACCTACTCTACCTTCTCTACCTACTCTACCTACTCTACCTACTCTACCTACTCTACCTACCCTACCTACTCTACCTTCTCTACCTACTCTACCTACTCTACCTACTCTACTTACTCTACCTACTCTACCTACCCTACCTACTCTACCTACTCTACCTACCCTACCTACTCTACCTACTCTACCTTCTCTAGCTACTCTAGCTACTCTAGCTACCCTAGCTACTCTAGCTACTCTGGCTACGTTACTTTCTAGCTGCTCTGTTATCAGCTACCGTAGCTACTCTAGTTACGCCACCCTTAGCTACTCCAGCTCCTCTACTCTAGCTACCCTCACCTACTGTAGCTATGTTACTCCAGGTACTGCAGCTAAGCTACTCTCAGCTAGTCTAGCTACTCCACTCCAGCAACTCTAGCTACTCTACCTTCAGCTACTCTAGCTACTGTACTCTCGGCCACTCTAGCTACCCTAGCTACTCTCAGCTACTCTAGTTACTCTCAACTACTCTTCGCTAGTCTACACTCAGCTACTCTAGCTACGCTACTGCTTTATCTACTGTAGCTACCCTAACTACTCTAGCTACTCTAGCTACCCTATTCTAGGTACTCTAGCTGCGACACTCTCAGCTACTCTAACTACTCTACGCGAGCTACGCTACTTTCAGCTACTCTAGCCACACTCTATTCTCAGCTACTGGAGCTACTCTGGTTACTCTAGCAGCTTTACGTTTACATTAGCTACTCTACTCTCAGCTACTCTCAGCTAGTCTCAGCTACTCTACCCTAGCTACTTTATCTTCTCTAACTACTCCAACTACTCTAGCTAGTCTAGCTACTGTCACGCTCAGCTACTCCATTGAAACGCTTCTAAAGTGTTGCGCTTGCAACGCAAAAACGTAAGAATGACCTCCCAGCTTAGCTTGACTAGAGCTTGCGCCAAAAGAGTCCATTCCCTGGAAGACTTCCTTTAGTTTTGACACTTTGGGGCTGAAAATCAAAATGCTGCGGCCCTGCCAGGACTTTTGACGCTGCGTCATGTTTGCACAGTCGTGACACAGCGACTCACACGCAAAGACACGCTGCTAAAGTATTGGGACTGCCACGCAAAAGCCAGTTCTACTAGGGGATGTTCATTAATGTTATGTTACGCAAAGCCAAAAGCCGGGCAAGCCGGAGATGTTTCAAAACGGAAAAAAACCATAAACCAAGGAGTCAACGACCCTTCAGCCATTCCATGGTGGTGACGTGGTGACTAGCTACATTCTTCAAACCATTCCTCGGGTGTGCCACCACTGCGTGTCACGTCATAAAACCTCTCATTATTGATCCTGCTCACATATAAAAGGTCATGTAGAATGCGTGCAGCATCAGGCATTACGCTCCAACCCAAATGCCACGTCAGAAAAACTCTCACGATGCCACGCAACATGACTTGTGATTTATGTCCAGCACAAAATCTATTTTTTTGTCACAAGCTGCTAGGGCCGCTAGGGTACATGTCCCGGGCCGTTCGCCCTTCAGGTAGCTGATCCTGCACGAAACGGACAAACCCAATGTCGTGAGAAAGACAAAAACATTCATTTCAAATACCAATGAACGAATTAAACAAACAAATTCACACACAAATTAATCCTCCGTGGTCGAGTGAGTCAAAGACGAGAGGACCATTCCAGAGTCAAGTCATCGACGGTGCACTAGAAGAGGAGGAGGATCAGCGCAGAAAATTAGGATTTGTGTTCGAGATACCTGTGACAAGAGCGCGCATTCGATAGGAAGGCACCGATGACGCAGGTATCAAGAGTGAACAACAAACTGGCCGAAATGTCCGGTGAAACCCGAATCACGAAGTGATCGACGGCGTGCCTGAAGGTTGGAAAGCGCAAGCAACTTAACCAACCCAGGTGTTGGTGAAACCACGTGAAACGAAAATGCAAGGACGTGCAAGGAGCGGGCAACCTCAGATTTCTCTCAAATGTTCTCCTGCATGATGTAGTGCGGCCCAGCCAGACCAAATGCAAAGCCCAGAGAGAAGAACAATCTAAGAGAAATTTGCCGAAAACTTTATAGCGTAGACGGCAGACAATTCGAGCATGGTCCGAGAATGAACCGGTCTTTTCGCACCGGCGCAGGGGTTACTTTTCGCATTCCTTTTCTTTTCCGCGGCAGCCGATAAAGCACGAGGCCTTGTCGGTCAGAACGTCTCTTATTTGTTAAGAGATGGTGCATTATTTGTAACTCCGCACAAACAAAACTCTATTGGCAAATTCTGTGTCTCAAAATTTTCGATATACAGGTATTAGCTCAATACCCGTATAAATACATAAACATATATACATATAAAAATAATGCCTAAACCGGCAGCTCCTCTATACATTAAAATTATTTAAGTCACAGTATTAATTCACTGTTCGCTCACTTTTTCTCTTTTAGCAATTGGGGTGTCATCCGGAGCCTCCCGAACCTCTCCCCTCTGAAAACACGAGGCTGCGATGACTCTCCCACTCAATCGTGGTTTGTCTTGCACCAAGTGAAAGAGGAAGTTCACAGCACAAACGAGACACACCATCTGCCAAATTAGAATGTGAGGGAACACGTGAAAACCATGACTTGACTTGGGAGCTGCATTCAAGGCGGACAAAGGCATCTATGATACAAGCTGCATGACGAGTCTCACCGGAGCCCTTGACAACTGCCATTCTTGACGATTCATTGTCAACATACCACACGGCCTGAGAAAAACCAAGAAACTGTTTCCACACGAAAGCAGCCAAATATATTGGAAGAAGCTCAAGCTCGTGTATAGGGTTTGCAGACGTCTCAAGAAGGATATCCATCATCCACGAAGGAACTTCAGCTGAGNAATACATAAACATATATACATATAAAAATAATGCCTAAACCGGCAGCTCCTCTATACATTAAAATTATTTAAGTCACAGTATTAATTCACTGTTCGCTCACTTTTTCTCTTTTAGCAATTGGGGTGTCATCCGGAGCCTCCCGAACCTCTCCCCTCTGAAAACACGAGGCTGCGATGACTCTCCCACTCAATCGTGGTTTGTCTTGCACCAAGTGAAAGAGGAAGTTCACAGCACAAACGAGACACACCATCTGCCAAATTAGAATGTGAGGGAACACGTGAAAACCATGACTTGACTTGGGAGCTGCATTCAAGGCGGACAAAGGCATCTATGATACAAGCTGCATGACGAGTCTCACCGGAGCCCTTGACAACTGCCATTCTTGACGATTCATTGTCAACATACCACACGGCCTGAGAAAAACCAAGAAACTGTTTCCACACGAAAGCAGCCAAATATATTGGAAGAAGCTCAAGCTCGTGTATAGGGTTTGCAGACGTCTCAAGAAGGATATCCATCATCCACGAAGGAACTTCAGCTGAGAAGTATTGTACACAAGTGCCGGATGGTGATACCAATATGCCACCAATCCCCCCAAAGCGACGTTCGGCTTCACAACAGCCATCAGTGAATACCAACCAGGTTGAAGTGAAGCACCTCTCAATCCTAATAGGACTGGCATTTGCAACACGCCATTTCAAGAAGTGGAGTATATTGGATAAATCATCACTAAGCACATTGGTTTCGGCCTGATTCATTCCCAGCCTTCCCAAGTTCTTGACAGCAGCATTTGCAATACGACCGAATGTATAACCCTCAAAGAAAACCATGCGACCCCTGAGCTTCTCAGCCTCCTTTGGTGTGAGCGAACCACGACTCAAAACCGAGTCCAAAGATGACACAAGCTCTGCACGCCTTTCGTCTGTATGGGTGATGGTCACTGATGATGTCTTTGAAGATTCAGTGTTAACAAGTACGCCGAGCATCTTGAAGTTCTGACTGAATGGAACTGCTTTCTTGCCAGTATCGGCATAGTCGATTCCCAAGAGTCGAAAAAGGAGCTCACAAGAAGATGCAGTACTATGCAGAAGCTCTTCCCTTGTTAATACTGAAAAATCGTCGTAGAAAGCCGTCCAGCACAGCCCCAGCCCCACTGTCCCGACGAACCACAATGCATGGCTTACCCGCAGAAATCCAGCCACCGAACCAACAGCTCCGAATGGTAATGCGTTAACCCCCAAAATGGTGGGGGTGCTGCTGCCAGGTTTTGCTACTGCAATGCGTAGTGTAGACCTAGAAGCCACCGACAAAGGGAATTGTTTGTAGGCAGCTCGTAGGTCGTATGTCCGTCCGAAAACATTGGGGTGCTGACCTTTGCCCAACAAAGAGAAACTGTGTGCAATGATAGATGCTAACTGGTCGATCGAATGCAGTTGAAACTTCTCGCTCAAGCCAACCGAAAAATTCAAGTGACGACAATCGTCAATGACCCGAAGCTTTGACCCCTGTTGCAACCCGAACCGACGAGCC
>DF243671.1:22602-41951 GCA_000507305.1 Breviolum minutum Mf 1.05b.01 | reverse complement strand
ACTACTACGTACTACTACGTACTACTACGTACTACTACGTACTACTACGTACTACTACTCCTATACTCCTGTACTCCTGTACTCCTGTACTCCTGTACTCCTGTACTCCTGTACTCCTGTACTCCTGTACTCCTGTACTCCTGTACTCCTGTACTCCTGTACTCCTGTACTCCTGTACTCCTGTACTCCTGTACTCCTGTACTCCTGTACTCTGTACTCCTGTACTCCTGTACTCCTGTACTCCTGTACTCCTATACTCCTATACTCCTATACTCCTATACTCCTATACTCCTACTCCTACTGCTACTCCTACTCCTATTCCTACTCCTACTGCTACTCCTATTCCTACTCCTACTGTTACTGCTACTGCTACTCCTACTGCTACTGCTACTGCTACTGCTACTGCTGCTGCTGCTGCTACTACCACCACCAGTTGCATTGTCTGCATTGCTTGCATAGCCCAGCCACTGAGTACTTTGGCCTCGGAGAAGTTGGCCACTGAGTGTGGACATGATGTTACCTGGCGATCAGGTGAATCAAAAGGGTCTTCTGTCCAATATTCTTCAAAATATCCGGCCTCAAATAGTATATATTTTTCAAACCAACCCCAACAAACGACCAATTTTGACAAAAAATAATGCTATCAAATATTCGTCCTAAAAAAAACCTGAAGCTTCTCAGATTCGCGTTGGTTTATTAAAGTTTGATTCGGAAAACCACACCTTGGCAAGAGGCCATTCGCTAAGTCTCGTCGACTTAGCAGGACGTTTCAATGGTGAGGTCTTGACCTCGGATGTGTTTCCAGGAGTTTTTTCTACCTTGTTTTTTTGGTGGAAAACTCATGTAACAGATTTTTGTCAAACTATAAGTATATGATTATAGATTACAGATATATGATCGTATATGTGATATGTCTATATATCAAATTCTAACAGTGCAAAATTGGTTAAGTTAGGGCACATCCTACCTCCAAGAAAGAACACACAAGTGCTGTTCGATTCAAGGTACAGAAGCCGGCCGTTTTTTGGCCGCCGGCTTTTTTGCGGCTGCGGGCCGTTTTTTGGCTGCCGGCTGTTTTGCGGCTGCAGGCCGTTTTTTGGCCGCCGGCTGTTTTGCGGCTGCAGGCCGTTTTTTGGCCGCCGGCTGTTTTGCGGCTGCAGGCCGTTTTTTGGCTGCAGGCGGTTTTGCGACTGCGGGCCGTTTTTTTGGTGCCATAGCGAAGCGAAGCTGATTTTTGTCACAAAATAATTGGCATTAACAGGCATCTTGAGGTAGAAATATCAAACTCCTTGATCCAATTTTGAGCTAAGCATTCAGCTTGCAGTAGCCATTACTTCCATTCTGCTTGGTTAGTTATGTGCATGTTCTTGATACTTTTAAGCTGCGGGCAATGTTGAGATCTATCCAGGTGGCAAAGTGTGGTACATTGGCAAATACATGTGCTATATATATATATACATGAAATACATATATAAGTTTGCAAACGTATGTCATGTATATCATGTATACATATATCATATATCACATATATATGTATACATATACATATCTCACATACATATATATAGTATATAATGTAATATATTTATATATATATATATACAACCACAATATATCTTTTACTTAAAGCCCTGAATGCACCGCACATCTGCACCTGTGTTTCATTGGCAACCTCAGGCTTTTCCTGGCAATTCAAGGAGAAACTCACAACAGCTCCCATTGGAAGAAGGCCATCCACAACTGACTCATCCATCCACTCATCCATAGAGAACCCGCCTTGCTTAGAAGATGTGCGATGTCCTTCCTCAGACGCCAAGGCGTCCCACCGAAAAATCCACCTGTGAAACGGCTCGGATCGGATCTGCCAAGATACTCAGGCAAAATCTTGAGACCTGGCAGTTGCACAACCTTAGCTGCCAGACCCATCCTTTGAAAAAAAACCCTCAGAATGATAGGAAAATCAATAGAAATCCATACCAAACCTCGATCCTTAAAAAGACAACATCACTTTCCCAGAATTCCCAACAACTCTGAGGTTCCGGCAGCTAGCATTGCTGCCATGCAAATCCCTACGGCAGGTATTGCAGGCGATCGAGCTGTGAGCTGCGTTGCCTGTGTCACCAATTTCTTTAATTCTGGTTGTTGAAGGTCTGTGTGAACCCAAATTATTGGGTAACTTCCATGGGTTTCTTCCCCAACAAATTGGGCCTCGGCATCAGAGATACCACGAAAGTCAAGTCCTGAAGCACTTCGGAGTGACGAAGATCGATGGATACCCAAACAGCGAGGAAGACAAAGATGTTCAATTGGATTTTATGATATCACCTCACTACTTTGCAAAAAGTAGGGAAAAAAACAATGAGGAAGAATTCCAGATTAACTTTGCAGTACTCTTTTTGAAGGGTACAGAAATTGAATCATCTTGTGAGCCTCGAATTTCATTGAAGATAAAATGTTACCTATTTGAATTCGAATCTATTTTTCAAATAATCAACCCCAGTCAGTTCAGGGTAAGAAACCAAAGTGCAAGTGTCTCATCTTCTGCGAAGATTCCCATCAAATCACATCCATCGATTTCTCCAAAAATCCGAGGCAGAAACTCCAAATCGGGTATCCAAAGCACAGGAGAAGTTCTTGACCTGGAAAGCTTTGAAGCTTCATAAGGACCCAAGTTTGTAGTTTGATGACTTGGGTGCTTGACTTGGTGAATATGCAGAGGATACACTGAGATGTGTACCAACCAGAGTCCTATGTTGATTGCGGTTGAAGGAATAAAACTCTGACCTTAACTACCACTTGCAATGGAATAAGACGCAACCGGTGCGCCAAATGCTCTCCAGTTAGGGATATGTCGCCTGTTTGACTCGAACTTTTTGGGCAAAGTCAACTTCTCTGCAAAGTCCGAGGTTGCTGACATGTTATCCATATCCACTTTGATGGCCTCAGACTCATCTGGCGTGGTGTCCCATCTCCAAAGTCCCTGCAGTATACTTGGAGAGGTTTATCACCGCAAAATTGACAAACTCAACCAGGAAACCCAACAAGTACAATTCAACAAGGCAGCAAACAAACTTTTTTGAAGTCAACCTTCAACCCGCTGAGAAGCCCATGCTGTAGATCGTGGCAACAATCCATCATCCCTCTGACCCCGAGTGAAGCCTTGCGGGGGTTAGGATTTAGCATTTACTGTTCTGTCCTTGTTAGATGCTATGAAATTGGAAATCCCCAACTTAAGAGAAGTGTCGCCCAACACAAATAGTCAAGTGTGCGTTTTGGAAACATGTTGAAGTCACTGTAGTACAGAATGTACAAGACCTGCAACACCCCCAAATGAAGCTCAATATCAATAGATCAAGAAGCTGGGTAACTACCGAATCTGTTTTTTTTCTGGTGTATATAGTGCACAAAATATCTTTCGTCGAAGCCTTGAGATAGTTGAGATAGATCTGCACAGAGATTCTCGATGTCAAGACCATGTTGACCAGCTCGCCTTGAAGAACATCACCGAATCAACTTATTGAACATGACTGGTTCTTCGGCCAAGCATGCGACGCGAAGACTAGATTCACTTGAACAGCCTGAAACAATGTCACAAGTTGGAAGTCTTCGTTTTTTGTTCACCAGGTCTTGCAACTAGCAGCTACCACAAAATGAACCTTCTCATCAGGAGCTCCTCTAAGCCATTGGTCTGATGGAATCTGACCTCAAATTGACTCAAATAAGAACATCTTGTATAGCAGTAGTGGGGATTGGGGTTTTGCTTTTTTGGCGGTCTCGGAATGTCTCGAAATTTAGGGGATTTTATTTTTGCCTTCCGGTGGGGTGATATTTTGAGAGAGCATTTCACTTCGACACCCCTTCCAACGGGCACGATGGTCTTAGAGTCCAAGAGCCCCCCGGCTTTGACCAAGCCTGCCATAGAAAGGCAGCTAAGCGAGAACCAAAGCGACAATGAAATTGACGAAGTTACCATAAAGACTTAGACTCTTAGTGGCGGTCCAATCCGGCCTCGAAGCTTCAAGTCGTTGTCTCCTCAAGTGTTCCGTATAGGGTGCCTCCCCTGGTTGCAGACCAAGCTCCCGAATCTGGCCAAGTTGAAGCTGCATGAAAAGTTTTGACAATTCGTAGAAAGTGCCCTTATGAAAATGCATTCAAAAAATGTGCATAATACGAATTATATGTATATTTTGCTTATGCATGTATGATTACGAGTTTTGTCTGATATATGATGTAGACATATACATATACGTACATGTATGTGCCCATGTATACGGAACACTGATGTAGACAAGTTAACGCATCTTCAAACAAATCAAAAGAAAATGTTTAATCAACTCACACCACGTGTTTACAATCTGCTTATTTGCTGTTTATTTCAGCATTTCTTCCATTTACATTCGCGAAATCCTCCAAGTCGTGTCAGCAGAAGTTCAACCACGGGGTTTTCCACCTCCGACGTCACCTTTCGACGTGACGCAGCGTTCGGAGGTTTCCTGTCTGCCAAAATTTGCCATGGAAATATTGCCATGGGAAATTCCACCCGCAACGGGCACCTACGCGATTTCCCCTTCTGAGCAGCTTCCCTGGCTTCTTTTTGAGCTTGCACCTTTGCAAAAAAAAAGTGGTTGGCTCGTTGTTTTAAGTGGCCTTGGAATCTCTACATAGGGAAGAGTAACGTGACACTTGAACCCTCTGGCTCCAATTGTCTTAAGTCCAGCACAACCCGAGGATCATCACCACTGAACATCAAGGCATGAAGTGAACATCGTGGCAGCCTCTATGACTTCCAAACGTAACAAGCGCCAGACTTCACAGGTCATCAGCAGTCATCCATGACGTGAGACTTCGTACGTTGACGTGGCAACGTAAAAAAATCCATGCCAGTCAGGCAGATTGGAATTCAGGATCGTCCTTACCAGCTGTGACGCCGCTTCTGCCGCAGAAACACCGCCACAGTCTTGCCGAACAAGCCTCCAGAAAGGTATCAGCAACCAACAACAAACTTTCCGAAACATCGCAGCACTTAGATGATTCGTGATGGATGTGTTGAAGTCCAACATCAAAAATATCCCAAGTTTCCATTTTGGCTCAACGACATTGATGTATCGTTTTGAAGCCAGTTTCAACATCCATTTCTGAGGCCCCCCACAGAATTATCGCTTCAGCACCTGCTAGGGGTACTCCACAGGCTTCTAGAGGAACTTCAAGGAAAGTAGCAGCATAGTCATCCAAATGTCGAAGACCCCAAAAAGCCTTTCCACGTTGCGGAGAAGTTCCAAAACATCCCAAGAACAAGTCAGTGTTTTTTTCCAAAAATCACTGGCAGGTGCAATTTTGAAAGGGTTGGATTCGTTACAAAACCAGCTGGGTTTCGACCTGAAAGGGGAAAAAATCTCACTCCATGCCATGCCTCCTCTGACTCCATGCGTGGATCTTTACCATCCATTAGAAAGTGCCGTACAGATGGTTGAGATACCTTCCACATGGAAACCATCACCAGAAACGTCGCTCTGGTTCCAAACAGGCACAATTCGTTGCAAGGATCCTTTACAAGTTGCAACAGTGATCTGTCAAAGCCTCTGGAATTTTCTGCCAGCATTCTACCAGGAGCAATGCGGCATGCGGTTTTTGCGTCGCCTGCTCCAACAGTGCACTGAAAGCAAAAACCTAACATGCTAAACGAGACATCATGGTACATCATAATGCGGTTGGTTCTACGGCGCTAGTACTAGTCTCTTAGGCTGATACCACTTGCTTTCTCAGGGAACGGAACACTCCTGATCGAGGATCATCAAAGCAACTCGGCCTCAGGAATCTGGAAAGTAGATCGCAAGATCGACCCAGACTCAGTGATTTAGGAATTTAGGCCCCGACCTTGATGGATCTTGATTCAGGAATGGCCTGAATCCATCTGAATCCATCTGAATCCATCATTCATGCATCATTCATGCATCATTTATGCATCATTTATGCATCATTGAATCATTGCACACGTTGTACTGGGAAAAATAGCTTGTGATCTACATTTATTGTTGAGTCTAGGAGTCGCACTCACATGCAAAGCTTCCAAACAAAAGATCCTTGAAACACAGACACCATATGACATCACAGACAGTTTTGAATGATTCAATTCATCTGTTCATCTGCTCCTGCGTCTTCTCAGACCTGACATGTGGCAGCTGGGATATATGGGCCATGTCGGCCAACTCGGAAGGAGCAACAAGACTTAGGCGAGGGCTCACTTCTACTGGTGACCGTGCAGACCTCCGATGAAATCGACTGAAAGCAACTGGTTACGTTGGTTAGTTATGTAGAATCAATACAGTTCACACAGCCAACATCAAACAAGCTTTTCCTCTCAAGTTCACCCTTGCCTTGTGGTGAATGTCGCAGTGTCCATGCCTGCTTCAAATGGCTGATTTTGGCAAGTGCCAATGCTACTGAGATGCAAGTCCCTCATGCATGCACGAGGTCAGAATGCAGGAGCGATAAAGGTCCTGGCCACCTTGGCCTTCGTTCCGCGATTCCACTAAAATGCTGCGTGTGCTAGTGAGAAAAAGAAATAAAATCAAAGCCACGATGGGCTTAGCTCAAAGTTATAGGACTGGAGAGCATGAGAAAAGTTCTGTCCATGCGTGGTGACGACCCTGTCATCATGCTGAGATGTCCGCACCCTGCAAGTGCTGTGTCGAGGTTTAAGAAAGCATGCTGAGGCTTGCAAGTCCGTTTCAACAAGCGCATTGCTACGCTGCCTCAAAGCCGAAGCATCAATGCAAACATATTATACAGCAATAAGCAGCCAGAAGAGTAACCTTGCAAACAAAAATCTCACTGAATTTTCAGACAGCCTGCTTCTGTGCAAGTTGTGATTCGAAAAGAGTTTGGGCTAAGCAGCTCCTCCGGCAGGGCGCTGCAAATTCCAGGATTCCCCAATGTGAAGGATCCAGTCCAAGCCCTTGTAAAGAGACAAGCGCTTAGGAGGACAAACACATAAGATCCAAAATCCTCCGAGCCCACCCCGAGTCAAGCAAGAACGAGGAGATAAGCAAGGAGATGAGAAGGGGAGACAGGAGGATGAGAACCAAAATCCTCTCTCCCTACTGGTCAGATAACTGGTGACAAATGCAAGACAAAATGTGGGTTTGGACACGAACATATGGACCTAGACCTGGAGACACGCTACCACCTCAGCCAACAAAGCTGGAGATAAAAGGAGACACATGAAAGACGGAAGGTAGGAGACAAATGGAGAGAAAGGACCAAAGAGGCAGACACAGGCACCAAAGCTGGGAGAACAGTAGCTGGGGAAAAACATATTTTCGTCAACAAAAACACAACTAACAAGTATCCTGTGCTTACTGACTCGACTCCATCTCTCAATTTTGACTCCTGTAGAGCAATGCCGAAGACATTTGCACTTCCCAGGAGAGCCACATTGAGATTCAATTCTTCAAAGCCTTGAATCAAAGGTATCAAACTGAAGCCCTGCAACGGCCCAAGGATTCAAAAAAAAAGTTGCCAGCCTGTGAAGTTCTTGAGGTGAGTTCTTAAACGAGCACCCCAGTCATGAGATGGCCTCGACTCGATTTCTTCTTGGGTGTTAGCTGGCTTGGCTTTTCAACTGCACATTTGAGCACCCGACCAAGTCGCTGCATCTTGTTCTGCTCTCATTTCTTGATCCACTTCCTCATCCTGAGCAACGTCAATTCAAAATCTGTCCAATGTCCAACTCAAACTTTCAAAATCCAAAAAAAAAATGGCATATTTCTTTGTTGACTCCCTGCCTCATCCACTTCATCTTCACTTATTGGTTCCTATCACTTCCAACCGCAACACAGAAACTCTTGAGGTGTAAGTCTTTTCAGGCGGCGGCTCTGTAGGCCTCCTTGACTTCCTGCATTTTGGGTGCTCTGGGAACGACTCGCTTGACTTCCTGCACACCAGATGTTTCAAAATCCAAGTTCCGAAGTGACAGAAATTTAGACCAACAACAAATTTCAACAAATGCAAAAAAAAATCACCAAAATTGCCTTGGCATCCTTGGCTTCAGGCTCTTCGGACTTAACCTCTTGCTTTACTGTCGACAGGTCGAGAAATTCCTGAAAAGTAATGGCAAGCACTAAATACAAGGCACAATGAAATACTGGAACACGGTTTTTTGTCCTGTCCTCGCCAGGCAGAAGGAAACCAGAGTCCTCCAGAGACTCTTTGGTCTCCGGCAACATTGTCAACCAACCTGAAAAACAACAACCCACAAGCATCATCAGCATCTTCAAAGATCATGCTGACCAAATGTTTCCAGTGACATAGCCAGCGGTCCTCTGCGGGTGAAGAAAACGATACTGATTCGAGAACCTTGCAGTTTAAGGACCACAAACCTTTCATCCGTTAAATGATTTGACGCAACTCCCACCTGTGTATGGCATCGTCATGTGGGGTCTGTTGCCATCAAACTTGAGCCATTTGTTGTGACAATCCTCCAATCTTCCTTTCACTTTGGTGCCAGGCCTCCCAAGGGAAACCATCACCACAGTGGAAGTGGTGATATCGAGCATCTACAAGAATTCAGAATACAAACTCTTTTGTCAAAAAAACAAACCAGAAACGCCTTTGAGTGAAACCATCCTAACATGCCACCATGAAAAACCAAGCTCTTAAGTAGTGAATAGTATCCCGCCATCAAAGTAAACATCTCAAATAGTTCAAACCTCGCACCTGAGATGGGGCCATCCACGCATGGTACAAGGGAGTTCAACCTCCACTGTACCATTTTCCTCGTCTAGAATCCAAACTTCGCCACCGGTGTAATCGCCCAAGCCAATGATGTAGCTTGGTCCATGATTGTTGCCATCCTTGAAAGCTAAAATCCAAACATCCAATATTCAAAACTGAGGTTGCTTCTCACCCAAGGCCCGAACTACATGCATTTTGGTGGCATAATTCTTGTTGAGTTGCCTTGTCGGATAGATGAACATCCACTAGAAATGGCAAGCGACAATGTTGGCGTTCTGACTCCTCAAGACCAAGTTGCACGGTAGTGTACCGAAAGTCTGGCTGCTCTTCTGCAATGAACTTGGCCAGCAACTTAGTCAAGTTTGGCCTTGATCGACCATTGCTTCCGAAATTTGCCAATCTTAGAGATCCATGTTTGCTTCTTAGGATCAGACCAAAGCCTTGTGGGCCGTGAACAAACCAGGCCAAGTGCATAATTCAGAACAACGCCCAGTGGGAAAGCCTCTGAAAATTCAACAAAAGTCAATATCCAGTTGGTGGTTTCAACCCATTTGAAAAATATTAGTCCAAATGGGAAGCTTCCTCAAATAGGGGTGAAAAGAAAAAATCCTTGAAACCACCACCTAGAAGATGTTCACTCTCCATGTCCCATCTTGACAATTTGAAATTTTGATCCCTGAAAGCGCCTCAATAAACGGAGCTCCATCCGGACGAACCTCAAGGAAACAGGTGTTTCGAAAAGAGATCTGCCAAAAACTGATGAAACCAACCTCAGGCACCGACGTTGTTCCGGGTAAAACAATTCGGCCATGTCTGCGTCAGGACAAGTGAGCAGCATCCAATGAAAAGAATTAGCGCACATGACAGAATAGGTCCTGTAAAGTCATCGTGTCTGCAAGGGGATGTTTTATGCAAGTCCACCAAAAGTCTGAGTGAGTAACAATTTGGTTCAGGGCGGTCCAAACGTCCCTCACTGTCACTGTCAACGTCTGCCATTTTCAATCATGCTTCATTCTCTGAAGCCCCCAAATCGCAACCAAAAGTGTTCTCAGTGATGCACCCAAAGGAAATCTTTTCTGGAATGTCTATCGCCTTGTCCTGGTCACGATTGATTTTCAATGTTTGTTGTTTGCTTTTTGATGGCACGGCTGGGGTTGCGGTACTATGGATGCACCTTGCAGCTGCCCACAAGCAAAACACCCGCTGATTTTTCACCGCCGATCTTTGCAACGGCGCGGTTCGGCTAACGGCGGGGGGGTTACCAACTTCACGGAACCTAGGATCTCAGGTGAGAAACGGTGAAGCTGTAATCCAAACAGCTATAGCACTCCTGTCAGAATTCCTCAGAATCATCTTCAAAATCTGCTTCATCAGGATCAGCGCCAGGCTTGTCATAGTCAAATAAAGGAAATGTTTGATCCTTCTCCATCGAAATGCCACATTCACACACTCTGTGCAAGCGCCCGTTGACCTGCATTCAAAAGTGTCAGAAAACAAAAAGAAAAAGCATAACACATCATAACACTGTAAAAACTCAAGGCTGAAAAGAACGAACAATATGCATACCATACAGCCATACAAATCATCTAGAATCTCCAGAAGGAGCCTCGTGATAGCGCATCTTGAGAATGGGAAACTCCGCCTTGTCGGCACATGTATGTCTCCTTCCGTTGTCATGCCAACAAGGATGGGATTTGCAAACACATTGGCCATCTTCATAGTCCAAGACCGGATGTTCAGGATCTACACATCGATGACCAGGACAAAGCTCTTTGGAAATGTAGATGGATCCATAATGAGCAAAGCTACTGCATTCGCAAACTAAATGCTTGGTATCGTTGTAGAAAAATGTCAAGAAGGGAAATCCAAACTTGCCCCGACCTTAGATGGGCAAGTCTTTCTGCAAACAGTTGGTGCAGATGATAGGGAAGAAAACATGCAACGAATAAGCACGAAACACACATCAGCAGCTTTGAATTGAGCGAAGTAGATGCAAAGAGCAAATGGACAAGACAGACTAACTGCAGAGGAAGCCACAGGTATGTTCCTGGCCATTGTCATTCCAGCAAGGATGAGAATTGCAGACACATTCGCCTGCATCCTGCGCTGCCGACTCAAGACATGTCATCTGCATGAACTTACACAAGTGAATCATTCATTCAATCTGTCTTCATAATCTCTAAGACTCACATAATCCCTAAGACTCACGTCCTTGTCATAGTCGAGGATTGGATGATCGAATTGAGTGCATGATTGGGCAGAGCAAAGCTTTGCCAAATGTTCAGAGGTCGCCAGCAAACTGCGAACCTGGACCATAAACAACACCATCAGTTGAACAGCAAAAATCTGACCTAGAAATAGAAACACGTGCAATCAAGCCACTATACTGGTTGTTTAATAAGGTTCCTTGTCAAAGTTTATGAAATAACCCCTACATAATTGGGTAGTATAATCCCCTAGGCATCAAGTTGGTTCTTGGCTTTCCCTGTATCAACCAGAAGCAGTGAAGCTGAATGGTAGCCAAGCAGCAGTGGCAAGCAAAAGCACTCCACCTCAGTTGATTAAAAAAAACGAAACTGTAGGCTGATTCAAACATCCTGAATTTCATGTGAAACAAAAAAAACAACTTCATTCAGGGCACACAGCCACGGCATTGTGTTGGTTGTTTCTTCAATCTACCCGAACGCGTTCAAAATAGTCATTTTGTTTGCTTGAGCCAACTTGCAAGGTCCAAGGTGTTATGGAGGTATGACCGGTATGACCGCTATGACCGCTATGGCCTGACCTGTTGAAGACAAGATTTTTTGCACCAAAAGTCACATCACACACCCCAGCCGTCCTCAGCTCGGGAATATCTGCCTTGACCACCATGAAGGATCTCCAAAGGCGTATAGTCCTTCAAAAGATCCGGAAGTTCATTGTGACCCGGAAAACCACCCCAAATGATGGCTGCTTGTTTGTTTTTTTGTTGCCCTGCAAACCTGTACAATGCAGATAGGTATTCCAGCACCAACACTTCAAGAGAAGGCTTGCCAGGACAAGGGACTCTATCATTCGTGGCAGGCTGGTAAGGTGGACAAGAATTCAGGTGAAACCATTCAAAAGAAAACATCTTGCAATTTATCTGCGCCAATTCCAAAACATGAGGCCACTTAGTTGGCCAATCATGTCAGCTGGAGCTGCATCCTCAAACGAACTGGCCCACTGCACAGTGCCATGTTCAAGGAGCAAGAATCTTTCTGGCCACAAGCCAAGTGAAATTGTTATTGAATCATCCATGCTATCTACAAGAACTATGTCAACTGCATCTTGTAAAGATTTCCACTTCAACAAAAATGCTTGTGCTGCAGAAGTGCGCTCTTCCAAGGACCTGTGATTCCTTGGAGCATTGGTACTTAAAGGCCAAGAGTCGCTGGCATGAGCTTCACATAAATACATGAATACTACAGGACATGGAAGCTGACGAAGGATCCGTTGCAGCTCTGTATCAATCAGCTTTGCTAGAAACGGAGGTCAGGATGATGTTGATGCTACAAGCAAAGCTCGAGGCATGTTCAGGATGTCTTGCATTTCAACTACTCCCCCTTCGCCATCAACACGGTGCGCTGTTCCGGTCAATTTCTTTCCTGCAACTTCTGCACGAGGATGAAATAATCTGTCGTTGGCTCGCAAGAAAAAGATGTCCGAACGCTGTTCAAGGGGGACTTTGGAAGCTGCTTCTCGATAGGAACGCACATGATCCACGGTCAGGCCATGTAGTTTCAAAGCTTCCGCTTCAACCTCTTCATCAAACTGTGCAGGTGGCATAGACCCAGAATCATAATAAGCTTGGGTTTTTGTAATATAATCTTCACTCAAGCGAAGTAACGCTTCGGTACGTAAAATGGGCAAACACCAGGGCTCCATGTCCAGCTTTCTTGGAATCAATTCTGGAGAACAAATCACTTTGAGATGACCCAGGTCCACATCTCTTGGGTGGATTGGAGATACCGGAACTGCAGGAGACTCTGCAAGTCGATGCACTGGAAGAGGATCATCAGCGTTTTGCGGCGAATAACATGGCTGCAAAGCCTTTGAAAAGATTCGAGGCATGAACATTCCAACTAAAAAAATGTATTGATCCACGAAGCTACAAAAGAAGAATATGTGATTGATATGTTTTTTTACAGTTATACATTATACTGATGTATACTTCTACTTGTTTCTGCCAAGGCCAATAGAAACAGACCATGACAAAAAAAAACTCTTAGCTCTTTCTCCTGTGAATAACATGCATTTTATGCATATCAGAGTATCTATAAGCAACATGATAGCAATCAACAAGCGTTTTTGTTCGTCCCTTTGCACAGTTCCACAAAAGGCCCAACAACATGTTCATCAAGGCTTCAATCCGTAAAAATCAGCCCAGCCTCGCGACATTGTTTCAACACATCTTCTCTTTTCTCCTTCAAGGCCTTTGGCTTTTGGCCGAACATCTCAAGAAGAGGAGACAACAAAACCCACCAGTGAACACTTCCATAAAATATTTTTTGGTTGATAGGGATCCTTATAAGGATTTATTGTAATCCCGAACAAAACTGGATAATAAAACCCTCTCTACAAAAACAACCAATCCCAAAAAAAACATCTCAAAAAACCTCCGTCAAACCCCGCCTGAGCATCCTCCCGTTTACAACTTTCAGAGTTGATACTGTGAAGCTCCTGGGCGTTGTCAGGTGAGTGGGTTTTTCCCCGTGTTTCACCCTGGAAAATCCCAGCCTGGCAACCTGGAAGGTAGATGAGGTTTATGAGTGGAGCTGATTCGATTTCCTGCCCAATTTTGTTGGAAAAGCAAAACCTCCCAAAAAATACAAACTTCCAAGGTCAAATGATCAAATGGATGTTGTTTTTTCACGGACGGATGGCAACTCGAAGACTTTTACTTCCTTTTTTTTCGTTTTGCGGGACGAAATTGTGGAAAACAAAAAAAAACTACAGTAAACTGGTTGGTGGTTTCAACCCATCTGAAACATATTAGTCAAAATGGGAATCTTCCCTAAATAGGTGTGAAAATAGAAAATGTTTGAAACCACCACCCAGTAAATGTCCAATTCTGTCGACTCTGTCCTTGTCTTTCTTTCTCTTTTTCTTCTTGTGAGGTTCTTGAAACTGGAATACCTCACTTTGGCACAGAAAATTGACTCGTGACTAGTATTAGTATAGCTAAAACCATGTATAACATACTGTTGATGGCTGAAATCCTGCAGCACCTCAAAAGTGTAAGACTATACTCACTATACAAAACCTTTATCTATAACTCTACAAATAAATCACAGGATAAAACTGCCCATATAAGTACTAATTTTGAAGTGGTTTGCAAAGGAATTCAGCCAGCAACCGTAACTCATCCCACCAGTTCATATTGAGATCCACCTGTGCCCCATGAAGGGAATCGTGAAGCTGTATGCGAAGAGGACGCCAAGCCTTCCGGATATTTGACGACCATCTTTCCAATACCAAGACTTTCATGACTTGAATTCATGCATCAATCAATCTGAAATGGTTGCAGGGAAAAATCTGAGGTCCAAGCATTCACCAAGGCTTGTATACAATTCACGACATCTGCACGAGACCATAGAGCCTCGATCTCAAAAGGATTGATGTTGAGTTGATGTAGCACCAGGTCTGTCAATCCTAAAAGGCCCTTGGCAAAAAGGAGCTGACTGGCACAGCTGGTACAGGCTTACGTTCCCGAAGTGCTTCAGCAACCTGCATATGAAAAAGACGCTTCTCAAGAGTCCACTGCTTCTACCCAGAAGGTTGACAAGAAACCCTCTTCACAACTGAGAACTCTGAAAGTCGGCAAGGCTTCTTGTTCGTTTCATCTCATGACGGTGGATGGAGTGCCTGGCCCAGAAAGCCATTTGTTTGCTGGACTGCATCATTGCCTTTTGCAGTGCCGGGCTGAGCCACATTTTCTTCATCCTGACGGAAAATCTGCAGCAAACCTCTACAAACTACACCAAGAACCTCAAGGCCATGTGGGCCATGCCGCAAAACGCCTGCTCTTCGGCATTGTTGATTGTCACTGATGCCAAATCTCTTGCATTGAGTACAGGTCCCGTGGCACGGGCTACAGCTCGAAAGACATCCTGGGATCAATGGCTTGTGTCTCTACCCTTGTGCTTTCCACTATACACAATTGGGATCAAAAGGGCTATATATATACATAGGCTATATATGGCTATATATGGCTATATATCTATCACTCCCAAAAAAAAAACTCAGGGCATGCGGCATGGAGCCTCTTTCTCTTTGTGAAGGTCACCATGGATGGCTTCTGCTTTACGCAGTTCTGCTGCACGACGAGGTACACCAGCCTATGAGTCGATCCGTCAAACGTAGGGGGACCTTGCGGGAATGACGACTTGCTCATATCCGGCCTCCGTTCTGGAAAGGAATCGAAGTTCATCGGTAAGAATCTGAGCGATTTCAAATCTACATCGAATCTCAAGTTGCACAGCCACACAATGCGCAATTCACCCATTTTTCCTCGCAGACTTCTGCTACAGTCGGGTATCAAGTAGACTGCAAGATCAAGCTCACTCTGTGTACGCTTGACAATGCACTGATAAAAGTCACTCAGGTTGTTCTGCGTGTTCTTTCACTTGTTCCCACACCTCAACAAAGAGTAAAAACAAGTTCTGAATCCTGGAATAGTCGTGTTTTGCACTGGCGTTGATTCTGCTGGAGCGAACCTTGCCATAGGCTTCCCAATAGCCAATTTCGTGATATGGCAAACCAAGCCTTGCCAAGATTGAGGATTTGAATAGGATGTCTGCTGTGAAGACTGGGGAAATTTTGGAGTGCCTGATCGTGATGCATCCTCAATTCTTGACATGTCTGTTTGATGATCTGTGATGATCTCTGTATTTCCTCTCTCTCTCTCTCTCTCCTTTCAATCACCGCGTCTTTTCATGATTGACGATGTTCTGTGCCGAGAAACTCCTTGCATGCGCTTTTTAGAATCTGGGATGCTTCTCGTAGGTGAACAAAGCTCATAGCTGGCCATAAGTGATGTTCCACCTTCCAGAACAAAAACTCAAAGAGCGCCATCAAATTCAGTTCTCCAACCGCAGCTAAAAATGTCCTTGCCTGGAAACTATCCCCATGAAACCTCACCGGAAATGGGGTCGAAAATGAAACAGAAAATGACATGCAACTCCTTCGCGCATTGATGCCACCAAGGCATGCACATGAGAAAGTCCAACAACCGAATCAGCGGATTCGAAAGTCGCAAGTTCGCAGTTGTTCGAAGTTGTCGTACTACAAACTCCTCACAAGTTACAAGTTCACTCCCAAAAACACTCCGCAAGTGCAGGATCAACTGAAATTTTAACACACATGGAAAAATCACACAAATCACATCAAATCAAGTCACCCAAAATCATCATTTTTCATATCTACTTTACTTAGGTGCCTCGCCCTGTGATGTTGTGTCAGGCCTTGGCTGCTTGGGATGAATCGCTTACATCCATCATACAGTCTTCCCGGTGTTTGCCACACTTCAGCTGTTTGAGGGTGCAACATGAGGAAGTGTTGCACCTCCAAAAATCCAACTTCGTCTATGAGCAAAGCAACGTTGGCTCCAAAACTGTGACAGTCAATTGGATTCTGTGTATGATTTCTTACAGCTTCAAGCCTCTGCAAATGGCAGGAGCACCAACTTTGCAAATGCTCTGCTCAATAGCAAGGCTGCAAAGGCATGCCCTGCTGGCCTCTGGTTGACAAGTCTTGCAAAGATATGTAAAAAATTTCCGTTGTGTTTGTCTCTTCTTCTCAGTTCTTTCCTAAGTTTCAAGCTGT
Organism: Breviolum minutum Mf 1.05b.01; assembly: GCA_000507305.1. Taxonomy (NCBI): domain Eukaryota; class Dinophyceae; order Suessiales; family Symbiodiniaceae; genus Breviolum; species Breviolum minutum. The sequence goes on along the minus strand of DF243671.1, from coordinate 25,373 downwards.
ACCAGAAAAGCTGCACCCTGGAAGCCCGGGCTCAACAATGCCTAAACCAATCTGACGAATCGGAAAAATTCTTCACCCAAACTTTTTAACACAAAAAGAGTCAGCCTCCAGCCACCAGGACATCACATCCCAGACTCTCTGGAGGAACTTCTCAAGATTCGCCGGTGCTTCGAAGACCTGTGAGTCACAAACTCTCTGAGAGTTTGGGCAACAAAAAATAGAGCATCAATCAATATCATGAGAATCTAAGGGCAACCACCCAATGCTTTAAAACTTGGGCAGGGGGTGGCATTGGGGGCGGTGCCCCTAGATTCCCATGAAATAAATGAAACTAATTCAATGCGCCTGTGCAGCACCATTCATGCATGTGGCAAGCATTGTTAGAATTTCCTGAGACACATTAAGTGGAAATGATGTTCCAACGAGATTTGTTCTGAATTCAATCATTCAAGATTTGTTTCGAGCTTCGGTCGCTGGTTCCATAAAACATCGCGCTGGAAGCCAGTAGAAAACCTCGCAAATGATTCTTTCTTCGCAACCAGTCTTGTGCATCTAATAAAGACTGCCAAGTACGCGTTGAATGTCCAAAAGTTCCTAAAAATCCACATCAAGAAAGCACCTTTAGGGAATTTTGGTGAGATCTCAAATTTTGGAGATTTCCGAGAAACTTGCCAGGCATTGTATGGCTGCCATGAGTTGCATGGATGCCGACGAATCCAATTTCTACCCACCGCGAAGACGGTCCAATCTGGATCTTTGTGGAAGTCGTTTGTGTGTAGGTGATGTTCCCAATGTTGAGAAAGGTTAGATTGACCTGGAAAGGCAACAAAATGTTTGACCAAATCACTTTAAGCAATCACTGTTTTGGTCAAAATTTCAAACCTGGCCACGTTTTGCCCCACCTTTATAATGATCCAACATGTGATGACAAAGCAAGCTGTAGACTTGTAGTAGTCGTCGCTGAAAAGTTCTAGAATACCGGAAGTCTCCATGCACCACCTCATGGAAACGAATACCGAAAAAAATACCGAAATTAACAACTGGGTCCAGAGATTGCAAGTGAAAGTTTCTTGCAGTTTACAACATTTACCCTGAGAGTCCAAGAGCAAACAAAGAATGGTCTTTGGGATGATCAATGTACAGCATTCCCAAATACTGACGAGAAAAGTTTGGTCTTTTGACTTCCTGGGTTTGCATTTCATTTACTATGAATACCATCCATCTGAAATGCTGCCATGTAGCAGCATGCAATCCAGCATCGAAGTGTCTCCACCAAAACCAGCTTGTAAGTATGTTCAAACAAAAATAGCCTCACCCAAACAACAAACACCTCACAAACTCTGAGGAATCTCACACTGAAAAGTCCCGGTGGGTGCCTTGGATGTAAACAAAGTAGCTCCACACTCCGAAAAGCGCCAACATCATTACAGCAATGACCTGCACACAAAGTCGAGTCAGTCATCATGTCACAGCTTTGCAATCTCATTTCGTTGCCATCCATTTTTTGCATCCAGTCTCCACCAGCCTCGGCTAAAGGTATCTCAGATCTCATCGGTTTCATATATTTTTGAACTCGTTTGTTCAGCTCGGAACGCAGACTTTGTGCCTCCATGTTTACATCGAAAATCTTTCACAAAGCAACAAGAGAAACCTGCAGTTTGAAACTGGAAACCTAGTGACGTGGAAACCTGCCTCCGAATGCCATGGCTTCATGTATCCAACACAGTACTTGGCCAAAACGCTTGACAAATCAGTGTGGTGAGCGTGGAAGAGAAGGCTTGCATCGGTTCTCAAAGCTTGATGAATTAGGGATCCGCCAGGATGAGAAGGAATAAACGCATCAAGAGCCTTGGCAGAAGAAACACTAAAAACTGGAACAAATCCTTGCGAAGCACAGGAAATTGGAACCCCATTTTCACGGGGACCCAAACAGTTTGCCGGTCGGCCATTCTTCACCCTGGACAGTCAACAAGACACCAAGAGTTGTCCATCGATGATGCTCCACGTGAAGTCCACCACTTCCAAGTCTTCCAAAGTAAAGCAACGTGGCAAGCCGCCACGCACCGGAAGCTGCCTATCTGTGTTTGCTGTGGTTCCCATGAATCATACAAATGCTAGCCACTCCCCCCAACCCTTTCAACAACTCCAGCATCCCTACAACTGCCACGTTGCTTGGTGGTCCTTGTGTCATAGGTGGAGATTTCGGAACCATTCCTGCAAGCATTGGAAGTTGGAGGTTGCTGAGATTCCAAGATTCACTTCGAGATTGCTGTGAAGGCTCCTGTGCCGCTTTCTTGGCGGAGATGAGTAGGCCATGGTGGCAAAGCTTTCGAAAGCCAAGACTAAAACCGGCTGCTGTGCATGGAATTTGTTTGTTTGATGTACAAGGTGAATTATGGCAGCTTGAAAGTTCTCAACAACTGCAGGATGCTGCAATGACAAAAGCACAGCACGATTTGACTTTGCCAAGGCCACCAAATGATATGAGGCCAGCACCTGTCGCATGGTATCGTTTCCAAGACGCCATACTTCCTGGAGAAGGGTACGAAGCTCATGTTTCAAACCTGGCTACACATGGGAGTTTCTCCGGTGTTTTCCCGAAAAAACTTGAGTGCAGCGGGGTGAACGAAAGCTGGGAAAAGTAAAGGGAGTACCTCAAGAAGCCCAGGATGGTGAGGATGATGCGGAGAATAAGGAGGAGGATGATGCGGATGGGGAGGATGATGAGGAGAATGAGCAGGAGGATGATGATGAGGATGGGGAGGATGATG
>DF243671.1:6075-22519 GCA_000507305.1 Breviolum minutum Mf 1.05b.01 | reverse complement strand
CCCCCCCCCCCCCAAAGGCCTGATATATCAGGCAAAAAGGCACAGAACCCATCCCAATACATATTTTGCTTTAAAGCAAAGGAAACTCCAGCTGGAAAAATCCAGCTTTCGTGAAAAAAACGGACCTCAAGCTCTTCCACAGCTGCAAGGCCATCTGCATCTGTGAGGAGGCGGTAGATTCCTTTGCAGCTTTGTGGCAAACTCCAAGTTGGACCCAAAACCAGTCTTCTCCGAAATTTCTAAGTGTCATTCTTTCTCGAAGCCTCGAAGCTCCACTTGGAATGCCTGAAAAAGAGATGGCAAACTGGCTGGCAGTGAATCAGTGAACTAAACTTATGGTTGGATAACTGGATAAGCAAATGACCGAGAAGCAATTGACCACACTCTTTGGAAATAAAGCCTCGCACACAAAACACAGCAAAAAACAGCCATGAACGTAGCTGATCAGAAGCACAGCGATGACATCATTCCAAATCTTAAGGTCCAAGCTCACAAAGGGGTGAAGTCTTCGAAGTCTTCTCCCTTCAGGTGGACGAGGCTCATCCGGCTGGGTCCGTTTGTAGCACCGGAACTCGTAAAGCACCTCCCAAGCATTCGTTGAGCTTCTTGAATTGCTGCATATTGCAAGTGTTGGCAGAAACGTGCAGGCCAGATACATAAGCTTCAAATAGAACTACATCATCTAATCATCTACATCACAAATCAGAAAGCTTTGTAAATTTTCATCAAGTTTGGGCACCACCCTACCCTTCCAGCACCTCGGTGCAGACAGCTCCACAAATGTCACAGGTCTGCTGCTTTGTCTCTGCGATGGATGCATCCACAGGTTGTATTTCGTCAGGATTCCTTGCACTTCAGAAAGGTCATAGGAAAAGTGCGACTTCGCCACACAGCATGTGACAACATTGTGACAACACTTTGTTGCAGGTCCGAAAAGAAAGTCTTACACGCAGTGTTGGCAAGTCTCCAAGTATACTTCTTCTTTCGGATTTCTTGATTTTCAGCTCCTCACAACTTTGCATGCAAAACATTTCCCACTTCCAAAGGCAATCCACGAAAACAACATTTGTTTGGGGGCTGAAGGAATGGAGGGGTGTGTATATATGATGTGAGAGAGAAAGAGAGGAGGTTTTCGTTTAAGAACTACAAGCTCTGACTTCTTCTGGCACCAACATCACAAGTTGCATGACCATGAGGTGCGCAAAAAAACAGTTTGAACGACCTGGACATGATTGAAGGGTCGCGCATGCAGACTGTCGGAAGGGACAAGTTGAGCACTGATTCACAACATGAAACCTTTGAGACAAGACGACTAGTAAGCAGTTTTTGACAGTCACGGTCCCGACACTACCTACTCCACAAAAAAGCTTCCGCTTGCGTTTCTCTCCTTTATCTGCAATTTTGGCGGCAGCGACCCACACGTAGCTAGAGCGTTGGTCCTTTGACAAAAATATCAAGATTCCACAGGCAATGTAGCTAGAAGTCACTATATTTGTGATGTCTGACCATGAGCTTCAACAGATTTTGAAAAAAACAGTCGCTTCTGCTCTGACCCTGCCTTTGACACAGGAATATCCAAACCATCAGAAATCATCTGAGAGATCCCCTTGGAATCGCGATATGCTGCTGAGCCAGCCTTCCACAAGACAAAGCAACTCCAAAAAACAGAATGACCGACAAGTAGAGACCATATTACATTGCATACTGTACATGTGGAGACAAAGGCATAAAGCAAGACATGCAGATCGGATACCTCATGGAAACACTGGGAGAAGAGACTACGCCTATATACAAACATGAAGTTACAATACGGAGATATAATTTCAAGAAAACAAACTCAAGTGATGCGCATGCAGCTACATGGCCTGGGGAGGATCTTCATCGTCATCACCAGTGTAGCCAATCACCACATCTCGAACAAGATCCTCCCCAGTCAGAAAAGGACGAAATTCATGCTTGCCACCATGATGCTCTGACTTTCCACGAAAAGGCATGGTACTGACACTGTTTTTACTCTAATTCATTGAAACATTTGCTAGTTTGGGATGTAAAGAGGCCTGAAAGATTCCTAGATTGTTCGAAAATGTTATCTTCCAATATCTATATTAATATGAAATTCTATAAACTAAGAAAAATAATGAAAAATATACAGTATATCATATCTACTGTATATTGTTATCTGTATATTTTGTCTTCACTTGATTCAAAATCTCACTGATGGGTCCTCAGATGCCCAGCGATTGGTGCGTTCACCCGGATCACCGGCTCCATCACTTCCAACCGCTTCGTCTTTGGAAGCGTTGGAAACTCCAGTCTCCTCGCCTGCCTTGGCAGCATGAAACTTTGCAGCACAGGTGGTGTCGGTATGGTGGTGTCGGTATGGTAGGCCATACGCCACACCTGGATGTCATTGACGTCGGAGATTGCAGCTCTCCTCGGCATTTGATTCTCATGTGAAGGAAAATTCCCTTTTCAGAAAGCGAGTCAGACTGTGAGCCGAACTTCTCTTTTGGTAAGCCTTCAAAAGCAAACAGCAAAAGACATGCACAAAAAAAGACATCTTTGAATCCTATCCAAAAGGCACCTTGTACATCTTCTGCAGACACCTGAAGGTCTAAACCACTGTGCAAGGGAAAAAAACATGCTAAACCTAAATCAACCAAGTTGCACTGCGTTTTGGCTTACGAGGCCGCATTGCACATTGTTCCGTAGCAACTGCAGCACTTGGAGCTGCCAAAAAAAAACGAATCTTCCATAGAGGACATGGAAATCATGGTGGCGATGCAAACAATCTAACAAACTTGAGGGAAAATATGGGTAGATTCAATGGCACAAATTTTGGAGCCACTGATCTTAGCTGACACCATTGATTTGAAAAGCTGCGGACAATCAAATGCAAAGTGTTCAATGTTCAGATTTGTCATTGCACTGCTTCAAAGAATTAAAAACCTACAAGATCCTACAGGATTAAAAACTGGAGTCACAGAATCCATGTCTAGTCAAGGTCACCTGCCCAACATATTTTATGTTGTTGCTTGCTTTGCATTCAGCGCTTCCACGTTTGTTTCCATGAGTGGCACGTGCAGGCATGAGTATGTCCACTATCCACTAGCCAATCGCCTTAGGCCTTTGTCGCAATGAGGTGGCGTGGTCCATCTGAGTTACACGAAATCAAATGATGTGCTACTGTACAGTGAACTGATGGTCTGCCACCTCATCTGCGTCTTCACAGCGCATACAAGGCTAAAATGGCCACAGAAGCTGCCAATGCTTTCACCTCTCATAATGACAAGAATGAAATAGATGAAAATTACTCCGGTTTGAAATCAACCATGGATTCCTGGCAGAACTAATGTCGCCATGTGCTAGCTGGCTAGCTGAGCGGTGTGGGAGCAAACCAAGATGCCTGGGCCGAGAAAGATAGGCAACCTGCTTCACTGCGAGCAAGGCCTTCTGGACAAGACAAGTGCAGCATGGATGCACTTGTTGTTGCAGGCAGGTCAAGCAAAAGCACATCTGCCAATCACTGCATCGACTTTCCACAAAGACGGCACGTTTGAGATGTGACGAATTGCAACTGATCACAGATGAAGGGGAAAACGATGGAAAAAGCATCACTTTGTTATGCAACATTGTGACGAGTAGTAACTCAATTTCTATTTTTCGGAAAAGCAGCTACTGCACAAGCACTCAGGCCAGGTCGGAGCCCTGGTTCGGTTGCAAAAAGAAAACTTTCACTTAAAGAAGAAAACAAAGAAAAACAAGCAGCAACAATTGAAATTCGAATTATAAATATGTATGACTGTGTATGTATATGTTCTTATTTAGATATGTTAATCGGAATTATGGATGAATCAATGCGATCATCCTTTGGCTGTCCTGATTTTGCTCCCGAAAAACAGCGGTTGGCGCCTCCACATCTGCGTCCGCCGTTGGGAGGTCCACTGAATCCGCACTTGAATGATGCTCTTCATCCAAGTCTGTCAAGTTCTCCTGTCAGTTTGCAAAAAAAAGAGACTTTCCTTGAATAGATGTGCACAAATCACAGGGCATGGGGGTCATGCGAAAATCATAACAGCAAATCAGCAAATCCTGCATCTTTTCCTTCAAGTTTACGGAAAAAAAAAATTAAGGTCCCGGGCTGGATGACCATAAAATGAATCCAAGGTATCTGTCCACCATTTGCAACCTCAAGAAAATGACCAAAATGCCCACCGGTGATGTTTCCCAGACCTGGGAAGTTGGAGAAGTTGGGGAAAAACTGAGCAATCCACCAGCAAAGTATGCTTCTCGTGCATCAGCAGATGATCCAACAATCTGCACACAAATTGAGTGTTGAGCACTGAAATTGTTGGATGTGATACTTGAAGAATCAGATGCAAAAAAAGCCGTTAGAACCTCTGAGAATTCTTCTGGCAGTGGATGAGAAGGTGGTGTGGTTGTTTCGCCAGCTTGCTCCTGGGCAATGAATGTCTGGGTCAGGTAGGTTGGTCGAGTTGACATCATGCCCATTGAGATTCTGACTTTCTCCTCATTCTGTCCAACCTAACCATCACTCACAAGAAATCAACCCTTCAAAATGGCAAATCTAAAGTCTGTTGATGTCTGTTGTTTAAACATGAACACTAACCTTTACAACTTTTACTCCAACAGTTACTATCGCCCTTTCATCTCGGATCAACCTGAGCCTAAAACCTTGGCGAGCTCAGTGTGAGCATGCACATGGAGGCACCTGAGTTTCTGATGTAACCACGGTAGGGTCGATGATTTTCTGGAAGTCAAGCAACCATTGGGTTCAAGCTTCAGCCACAATCATGCTTGACCAAGAGACAAACATAACCTTCTTTGCAACTCGTATCGCACTTAGGAACGGGCAAGGTGACATTCAGCACAGCCGGGAAGCTTGTGTCAATAATTTTCGCTAAATCTCCCTGCGCCCCATAAACACATTTTCGGATGGGCGGAATCTGAAGGCATGCTCTTCTCACTTGGAGGGAACAATGAACAAATGGCAAGTCCTGAGGGCTGTTGGAACTCGTCTTCCACTTCGTGTGTATGGGCCTTATCCAAGCTTTGGTTGCCCTGTGATGCCCTGGTACACCAAAAAAACTGGGCTTCCCCACGTTGTTGGTCGTTGACTGTCCTCAAAAAAACAAAAAAACAGCCATATCATATTGAACCATGTGTCCCTGAGATCTCTCAATTTCTTATCCTTTTTTTGTTGGGTCCCATCGATGCTCCTGCTGAGTGCTGATGCAACGACCAATCCGACAATGGAAATAGTGGACCGTGGAATAAGTATGCCACCCAACGGGGAACTGAACACACTCAAACTGCCAGACTCTACCAGACAGCTTGCGCGTCAGAAAAAAAATTGAAGCATCAAGATTTGACGAAACTTTTTTCTGTTTCCTTTTTGACCAAGTTTGTGTTCTTTCACTGTCCTTCTGAGCCTCATATTTGAACAAGAGGAGTCTATGCTCCTCAAAAAGAGCCTGCCAGAAAGGATTCAAGAACAAAATCATTGAAATGCAGGGATGTGGTACCAGGTGATCAACTTCAGGTACTAACTTGTAGCAAATCTTTGCAAAACTACGGTCTTTCGCCTGCTTCTTGAGGCTTAGCGCTTCTGTGCCCAGCGACTCGGCAGCAGCCCACAGCAGGGCTGTTTCATCTGGCCGGTTGGGAAGGCATCCCACAATCACAAGTCACAAGTCCTATACATCTGTTACAGCTTCCAGCTAGGCCAGTGGATCTCTGTGGTAATTTGGAATTTCAGCTTAAAAAACATCCATCTATTCATCCAATGTCCAATTGCGGTTGTACACTGGCAAATCAAATCCATCGAGCAGAATCCGCACTCCAGTTGCACAGCTAAAACTATTGCACTAACATAGTCTATCTTTATTGCTGTATAGTCTTATGTAACTATAGTTGTATAGCGTATCTGGTGAACAAGCACCATCTGATCTCCATTCTACGAGATTCTATGAAAAAACAAGTCACTTTGGCACGCACCTCTTCCTTCGCCAGGCTTCCATCTGAGGAGCAGCATGGTGTTCTGGTCCCAGAGATCCGCTAATCTCGGTGCAATGGCGATTCCACAGTGGCTTAGAGGATGATGATTTCTGGGGCCACTGCCCATCGTCCAAACCATGCAGCATGTCACCGGGGAGTTCAAAAAGTCCCTCCTGGCGGAGGAAGCGGCATTTGTCAAAGATGGATCGCAGAAGGCTTCATTTCTACTCTCGCATGATATTGACTACAAGCGCACCACGCATTCTATTCATTTGATCCATAGTATTTCACTCAAAATTCTGGCACGGTCAGCAAGCTAATTTTAGTGCCTGCACAGGATGCAGCATAATGTCCCACATAGCCACAGCACCACAAACGATGCAGCAAACCTCGGTTCAGAAAAGTCAAGATCTTCAGAATCCTACAGCGACAAGCATAAAGAGTCACTGCCAGTCACTGCTTCTCCGAGGGATGGCACCCAGGAGCATCTTCTCAGGGTCTCCCGTTGTTTACCAGGAAGCGCCTCTGCAGTTTCCCTTTGCAAATTCACCAAAAGACTTCTGAAGAAAAGTGATTCAGGCACCACAAATCCACAACAAAAACGAGAAAAAAAAGTGCGTCCTTGTCTGTGTCACTGCGGACGACCTCAGCATGCCCGCTTCACCAAACACTGTGATGGTTTCGTCGTTAGGTACGCACTTGTATATCTGACAATTTTTCAGTTTCCAGTTGCAGGTGCATCATGAGCTTTTCTATAAAACAAGCACAGCTCAATCCAAGCACTGAAAAAAAATGAGACCCTTGCAAAAAGTGGGTCGAGCAAATCAATCATCAAATCTCGCCAGCCCTGTCACTTGCAAGTGCAACAATGATTTCAGCGGACCAATCAAAGCACAAGAATGAGGATTCCGACTAGCTGTACCTCCTAGTCACATGGCCAAATTGTGATCCAACGTAAGCCCCGACAAAAAACAACAAAAAAACTACTGCGAGGCAAAGGCCTCAAACCACGTCGCCGCGAAGAGGCCAGCGAGGACTGCGGTAAGGGCCTTTGGATCTGCAGGCCCAAAGACTCACTGATGGTATGGATCCAAACTCCTCAAACTTTTCTGAGAAACTATTGTAAATTGTATTTTTTCTTTGTTTCAAAAACAATGAAAGACTCAACCTAACAAAATACAAGACATAAATCATCAAGCTGCTTCAAGATCTATGATCTGGACAACTCCATGCAGTTTTCTCATTTCTTTGAGGCCAAAACCCAAAGATGCCAAGTGTTCAAGTGAGGAAAGCATACGACCTGGAGATAAGAAGGGAATGACAAGGCAACCCAATTTTAAACGATGCGAAGTCTTCACCCCGGAGTCCAATACATTTTCAGCCAAACATGATGGAAATCTATACGGCTTTCACAGTTGTGTTACAGCAAACTTTTTTACCCCTTCGTGGTAGAATCAAGAGCACTCTCTCGCTGAAAGCGAGGGTCAAGATATTACTTTGCCGTCAAAATTCGGATGACTCCCGAGCCAAGGAGCACTTTTCAAAAGGACAAGATGCTGCAAAACCGAAACCAACAAGGAAGAAGATAGTAGAAACTAGAAACATCTACAAACAAATACTAAATACCCGCAAAGGTGTGCTTTTTAATGCTGTTTGTTTAGTTGCTAAAGACACATGGCTCTTATGATTCTAAGTTAGGACCGCATCTGATCCTTTAGGGAAAATGTTGCAGCTTTGCAATTGGTGACTGTCGCAACTTCTGATAGCTTCTTTCTTTAAAAAAAAGCCGAAAATGGTAAGCAACAATCGCAAAGGCAATCTGTACATGGCTCTGATTGGCTCGCCTGCTCTCAAATGACACAACATGGCCGAGCCAACATTCGCACATTTCTGGATGTGATCGAGATGCTGTTTGAGGCACCAAGTTTGGCGCTCCGAAGCAGCGAGTTATGTCAAGAATTCTGGCGGTCGCATCGCAAAAAACTGAAACCCTTGTAGCATTTCAAGACTTCATGGCGAGATGACCTGCAGAATCCTGAACTGAAACGTACATGAACATAATGAACATACTACATACAGGTCACTTGGGCAAGTTCTCAAGGTACCTCATTTGGCAAGACAAAAAAAATATCTGAAAGGGAGAGGTCGTTTTTTCAGCAAACTTTGGTGAAATGCCTCTGGAATCAGCTCGTCATCATCTGCAGAGATAGCCAGAAAACTGCCAGCATTTTTTTTCAGCTCAGATAGACCAACAAATCACTTTTCACAATGTGCAGATATCAAATCTTCATTCCTTCCATCCTTCCCATATGTTGCTGCCTTGGCGGAGCTTTTTTGTCACCCACTGATGCTACCTGGCCGGACCAGGTGAACCCCTAACCTGGACCAACCTTTCCACCCCAATTCCAAGCCTCGGCCAACCACAAGACGCAGCCCAGCACGTAGTAGGAAGCAATGCCTACAAAGATACCAAAGGAGATGGAGTACCTCGCATTTTCCAAGTGGATTTACAGGAGATGATGAGAATCATGGACACTCAGCAATCTTGTTTTGTGAAGGAATACATGTTGCAACTTTCTTCCAGATCTCTTGGATCTTCACTTCTGGAACCTTCTGGACCTGGGAACTACTTCCACTTTGCCCTTGCTGTAGACTTCCTCATCGCCCTTTAAAACCAAAGTCTTCAAAGTTTCGAAGCTTGAGTTTTTTGCAAATTATGCAAACTATCACAAAAGAGGGTGCAGTCAATTTCTGGACACTGTCGGAAACATGACAACCTTATACTTTGGCTACTAGCTATATCTTACCACATGACGGCGTCCTTCCCGACCCCAAGCGAACTGAGACGCTTACGCAAGGGGTGTGATGCAGATGGTGAGAAAGGCTGGAAGTGCGATGCGCAAATCTCCAAAGTCAATGTCCTTGACCTCAACAAACACGGCATCCCATCCATTCCCATCCCTTCATAGCATCAACTCAGAGTCCAGCAGGTCCCATCATCATGCTTCCAACCAGCACCAAGCATGGGGCTGTGGCCTTGAGGGAGAAAAGAAGAATCACCAGATGCAACTTTCCTCCACAGTTCCGACGCGTCAAGACCGCCTCAGGTGGAATCAGTTCAATCACCGGCACCAGCACCGGCGAGAGAAGAAACAGCACGGCAGTGGTCATAGCACAAAGCCTAAGCCACTCGCATTTTCAGAGCAACCTCCAAGGATAACTTCGCACGCAAACATCGTTGCAATTGTCAGCCTAAGGAGACGGCCCTGTTCGACCACCTTCTTGAACTCCAGCAGCAGATTCATTGTGGATGATTACCTGAATCGAAAAACGTGCAGCGTCTTTTCATTGCAAGAAAACGAATCAAAATGGATGATCTTGATGGAGCAGCATACAACTCAATCAAGTTTTCAATCAACGCTGATCACAAACTGAGATCTTAGCTGGACTTGTGCCCATCACAGCACCCAAACCACTACCAAAAGCACTTCCAAGGTATCCATACCTTCGAAATGTTGAGAAAAACTGCGGGAGAGAGAGAGAGAGAGAGAGAAGCAAAAACTAAAAACCTCTTGAGAAAAGCCTTTGCCACTCCCTTGACTAAGAGCAGGGCTTTGCTCCCGGCAAAAAACCACGTCTGTCCAGCAGGCCAGCTTGTTGGCCAATGCCATGCTGGACCTCAGAATTCGTTTTAAGCAAAACGGGAAGGATGTCGAAGTCCTCTGAGGGCAGAACGCCCGCGGTGTCAAATACAACTATGAAAAGAAGGCATAGAACTGCTGTCCCAAACTCCTCTGGCTGACTAAATGCACGTTCACATTACCCGATCCTTATGGCATATCTCTTGGTGAAGCAATGCGAATCTTCAACAGTTGGAGTCATGTTTCAACTGCCTGGGGTTGGTCAAGCATTGGAGTGAAGTCCAAATCAAAGACCTTCGTAGACAGGCTGGAACCTCGGCAAAATGCTGCAGACTTCTGTTCCAGCTCGGGACAGACTACAGATGCGGTCCTATCCATTTGATGAGACTCATTCGCTTAAGTCAACCAATACATCCTCATGTTATTGCTGTCATTTTGTTTCTCCGATCTTCAAGGTTTGCCAGCATGTTTGCAAATTCCTCTGTTGTGTAGTAGAGTCCTTGAGAGACCATGATCAATTAGCCAGTAGGAAGTCATATCATTTCATTTCCCAACTTTCAATCAGACAAGCTATCATCAAGCAGAGGTATATGACATGGAACCTCTATTCTTGTGGCCTGGACACCTTCATCAAGAATGACAATGTTTGACAAATTTCCCAAGAAGGACTGGAGCCCTTTACTGATGGTCTGTAATTCTGCCCCATTTCTACCTGAGGTAGAAACCTGCAGAAAGACCAGACGAGTCCTGAGAGGTTGGAACAAAATTCAAATCCAAGACCTTTGCTGTACAAACTGATATCACTCACCACATCAATCCCTCCTGGTTGGGATTGGGCAGTCCAAGAAGGTATGATGCTGCAGCCGTAAAGCAAATTCCTAAGCTTCACGATTTTGCATGCTATATCAAAATCGACCAACCGCTGTGCTGGGATCCACACCTAGCAGCAACGCTCCAGTGACTTTCCGAATCAATAGACCTGCAACCAACAGTGTTGCAGTGAAGGCCAGCCTGGCAGCATCAAACTCCACACAATTCAACAGAACTCAACACCTTTGCTGTAACATGCCGGTCGTAACCATAGATTTGGCTGTGACAAATCGCCTAGAGCCTTAGGAGCCCCGGTGCAAATAGTTGAGGTTGTTGGAAAATGGATCTTAGGTAGGTTCCAGTTAGAGAGCAATCCCAATCTAATTAGAGATCAAGTTGAAGTTTGGGTAAATTTTCCAAAAGGCTAGTCGGCTAGTTCCAGCTCGTTGGCATGGTGTCCATTGATTTTGAAAAGCAAAGACAAAGCGATCTGCAGAAATAGATGTAGATTCGAAGGATGCAACCAAGTTGGGAATCTTCAGAGTTGCAGGAGCATTTCGATGACGCCAAGCAGCAACCAAAGTAGTGTCGCTCTTCACAACCAAACCCATAAGTTGTAGCCCCACAAAAGCCTTCCAATAGTCAAGTGAGCGCTCAAGTGCAAGACCAACGAATGACTATGGATAAAGTGAGAATTGATACCAGTGGGAGACTCTTTTTCACTACTGCTCCAACTTTTTTGAACTTTCACTAAAACACGAGATTCAATCTAACTTTTCCCCACCAGATTAATTGACATCTTTAAGCTTTCTGCCTGAAACACTCCGATGGCCACTGTGATGGATGATTTCAAAGCGGAAGGTAGGGCACCCTGAACCTGACCAACTCTCTGTTACCAATTGGACAAGATTCATGAGATGCAAATTGCAAGTCGCAACTGAGGAATCGAACTTTGTCAACTGCTCCACTCGCAGCCAGAAAAGCAAAAAGGACAGCCTCCATCGACCATCAAAGAAAAGTTGTATAAAGCACCCGCAAGAAGAAAATCACCACTAGTCTCATTTTAGTCTCATCTTTATGCATCGCCTGCACAAAGCATGCTGCCAGGGCCCCCTCAGGCCCTAATCCAAGTCTGTCAATGATGCCGTAGCGCAAGTAAGAGTTCCTGATATCCATGAGTCACCAGGTACATCTTCACTCAAAAATGATGGAAAAAGTCGTGAAAAGCTTCGATTTAACAAGCCAGCAAGACAATCCCATTCCAGCTGCCAATCCAAAGGGAAGGTTTGCTGCCAGTCCTAGCATGGCCAACTCTTCATCAAGAAGGGAATGATGCCGGCTTTCTTTCAGTCCTACGAAGCCGGATGCGAAAGCTGCTGACCTTACAACTCAACTCAAGATGGATGGATTTACAGGTTGGGTTGAGCCATGATTTGCTTCAAGGGAAAGAAATTGCTTAAAGTCTGTCTGCACACAATTCTCATCTCTTGAATGCTTCAACCAAATGCAACCCAAGGCAGGCGCAAGCATGTGGCTCTGCAGGCAGCATGAAAGGAGATAGGAGAGCCTTGACAAAAGCTTGAAGACTCAATTTCTGGATCCAAATCAAGGTTTCCTTGTTTCCTTCTCGACTTCACCAATTTTAGGAGACTTCGAGGAGTTTTAACACTGTGCAGACTTCCAAAAAAGAACACTTTTCGCATCAGCAATTGGAAACAAGAATATCTCAGCTAGATCAAGGAGTCAAGGAGCTGCCATCCGCAAATCTCGCACTGAGTATGATGGGATTCACAACAACTATGTAGCTCATGGTGACCTTGGTAGCCAACACACTTCAACAAATCTAGCTATTCACAGGTGCAGAAAAAAATGCAAAGTTAAACACTGGGAGGCCGCTGCCCAAGTCACCAAGCCTGCACGGATTTCTTGGCCTGCGAGTTTCACGTTCAAAAAATAGAAGTGTCCGTTTCACAAAGCCTTGTTTCAGATTTCAAGCCGAGTAAATATAATCATCATTATTATTATTATTATCATCATCATCATCGTCATCAGCAGCAGCAGCAGCAGGAATGGAATCACCTGAAAAAAGCTGAGCCCGAAGCTGACGCTGCTGCCTCTTTCCGTCACTGTGAAAGCTGCCTGAAGGGCTTCAGGCACAAGAATTGAAGATACTATCACACTCGGAGACCCCCTTTTGTTCAATATGATGAACACTTCTTGGTTCAAGAAAAAACAATTCATGATTCCTGCCAAGCAGCATCCAAGTAAGATGCGACCGCTTGAAGCGTTGTCTGGACTTCTTCCGACCTTTTCGCCTTCACAGTGCTGGGCTCCACCCGATGCCTGAGTCATATGTTGCCGTTTTCACCTTTGGAAAATCAAGCAAATCAGAAGAGACCCGAAATGAGGATAGGCCAATGACAGGGAAAGCAAGGGCTCGTGATACTCACCCATGGCAATTTGAGCCTGGACCTTAGTAGAGCTTGGAATGCATAAAAAGGCTTTTCCCAGTTAAAGCCACGAATTTAGGGAATCCAGAATTGAAGAGGATACAAAAATTCAATTTAAAGGTTCCTGTGAGGCTCCCGCTTCACAAGGCCCAAAACTGCCGTTCCAGGTTTGGCTGGAGCCAAAATTGGTGAACAAGGGCATCGTCATCTTAATGTCACTAACAGGGCATGAGCATCTAGAGCATGCAATGACATGTCAAAGACAACCGGTCTGCAGTGCACTTGGTCGCTAGGTTACTTTAGGGTGAGAGTTTGTTGGGTGGTGCGCACCAAAGCAACGGATGCCACAACATCTAACCTCGGATGCCATATGACACAAACAGTCTGAATGATGGGTTCCTTGAGGAAGTTCGTGACCAAACTAGGAACTCTGGAAGTTCGTGACCAAACTAGGAACTCTGACACGAGGCACGTCACAAATTCTCCGGTTTGAGGTGGAAGCGCCGCATTCCCCACCTTTAGAAGAGCTCATCCCAGGCCCAGTGTCCAAGTAATACATATATAATCTGCGCATATATGCAATACAAACTAATACAGTAGTGATTGTGATTCATTTCAGATTAGGTCTGTGATACTCTCAGAATGCGCCAACAGCTTGCAAAGCAACTACCGCACTGCGTGGGGAACCTTGGGTGGAGAGCGCCCAGAGGCAGCGATAGCAGCAACGTAAGCAATGGCAGCTACAAAGTAAACAAAATTCTGCCAGAGGTACCTCCACATGAAACTCACAGCCCCGAATCACGGAAAACATGCCACAAGAAGATCATCTACAACTTCCACTAAACACAAACAAAAAACAAAAAAGCCCAAACATCAAATCCTGGCGCACGCATGCCCAGGTGAATCAGCCAATGCCAAGATGACACAAAGCTGAGGTCCAAGAGATGCAGCCTGTGACATCAACGAGTCAACCAATCAACCAATCAACCAATCAACCAATCAACCAACATCAACCAACTCGTTGCCTCTTGAGCTGCTGCTTCTGCAGCTGCTGAGGCAACTGGTGCATCTTCTGTCTTCTTGGGAGGAGATAGATCCAAACCTCATTGTTGCCACCCGTTATTCGGAAGGCTGATTTGTTTCAATGAATGGCGTTTGCCTGGGAAAAAAAAAGAAAAAATACTAAACTCATTGAAGAGCAACTTGCAGTTTCACACAGAAACTCAAGACTGATGTACATATAATATGACATAAGTTCTGAAAACGACAAACATAGTTGTGGGCTTGAGTAGAAGTGTCTACACACTGGATTCTCAGTGGAAAGATAGGGAAAAAAATCTTTAATCTGCAGCTGGCCACGTCGTGCAGCCACAAGAGCATGTGGAGCTGCAAAGCCTAGGGCCTCAGTTGGTTGGTGTTGCCTCTAGAAAAACCAAGTGCTCGTTTTCACCAAAAATCTGCCATCAGTTGAACAAGCACAATGTCCAAGAACCCCAACGACAAAGCACAAGCAAAGCTCACACGCTGTAACGGAGCCCTGGGAGCACGGCCCCAGATGCATGGGAAAAAAGGAGGGGATCATGAATCATGACACAGCGGACAACGTGGACCCAGTCTTTCTGGACTTGGGAAAGTTAAATCGATGTCTCATCCAACCCGGCTGGAATTCCATTCACAGTGCGAGCCTTCATCAGGCCCATTGCAACGCAAAGGAGAATGATGCTGGCCAGGCAGGAGATCAATTAGCTCGTGCAAATGACGTGTTGCCACATCTACCAACACCAACATCGCCGGCACCAACACCAACACCAAGAACGACAACAACCACAATCACAACAACAACAACAACAACAACAACAACAAAGTAGCAAAACATTTACTAGTATTGCTGTAGTTTTTAAAACAAGATGTTTTGCAGTCTCCGACCTACGCTTGACCTCTCACAAATAATGGTTCAAAAAGGATTGTATAGCAGGCTGCACCCACCTTATGAAGAGCCCGATGCAACTGAGAGTATGTGCCAAGGCTAGTCCATCGTGCAGCCTTGACAGCTGGGGAGTTGAATCAAAGCTTGAAGAAATGTCACCTTGAATCAAGTCTTCAATTCTCATCAACGTTGCACTTTCAGGACTCCTCGCAACACCCCGACATTCAAAAACCTTTTTGCAAAAAGCAACAAAAAGCTCAAGCTGTTGGGGGAAAAAAAAACTTCAGCGCTTGGTACAACGTCGGTCACCGTTGTATTCGGAAACTTTTACGGTTGGATTCGGAAACTTGTATTCGGAAACTTCCCCGTTGGATTCGGAAACTGTTCCGGCTGGATTCGAAAACTTTTCCCGTTGTATTTGAAAACTTCTGTATTCTGGCAACTTGTATTTGGAAACTGTCCCGTTGGATTCGGAAACTGTCCCGTTGGATTCGGAAACTTCCCAATTGGATTTGACTAGTACATTGTAGTACAGACTAGTACTGGAGTAGTATTTTGTAGTACAGAGTAGTACTGGAGTAGTACTTTGTAGTACTGGAGTAGTACAGAGTAGTACTGGAGTAGTACTTTGTAGTACAGAGTAGTACTGGAGTAGTACTTTGTAGTACTGGAGTAGTACAGAGTAGTACTGGAGTAGTACTTTGTAGTACAGAGTAGTACGGAGTAGTACTTTGTAGTAGTGGAACAGTACAGAGTAGTACTGGAGTAGTACTTTGTAGAACAGAGTAGTACGGAGTAGTACTTTGTAGTACAGAGTAGTACTGGTAGTACTGGAGTAGTACTTTGTAGAACAGAGTAGTACTGGAGTAATACTTTGTAGTACTGGAGTAGTGCAGAGAAGTACTGGAGTTGTACTTTGTAGTACAGAGTTGTACTGGAGTAGCACTTTGCTTTGTAGTACGGAGCAGTACTTTCTAGTACAGAGAAGTACTGGAGTAGTACAGAGCAGTACTGGAGTAGTACTTTGTAGTACAGAGTACGGACTAGTACTTTGTAGTACAGACTAGTACTGGAGTAGTACTGTGTAGTACTGGAGAAGTACAGAGTAGTACGAAGTCGTACTTTGTAGTACAGACTAGTACTGGAGTAGTACTGGAGTAGTACTTTGTAGTACAGAGTACGGAGTAGTACTTTGTAGTACAGACTAGTACTGGAGTAGTACTGTGTAGTACTGGAGTAGTACAGAGTAGTACGAAGTCGTACTTTGTAGTACAGACTAGAACTGGAGTAGCACTTTGGAGCACTGAGTAATCGAAGGAAGTTTAAATAGTAAACTTCCAACCATTTGGCGGGTGCGGAAATGTTGATAAAAGGAATGTGAAAATCTCGATGAAAGGAATGTAGTACTTGAACCTGAATCATTGAAAGCATGGGTTGCCAAGGGGGAAGTCAAATGTTGATAAAAGGAATGGAGTAATCATTGAAAGCATGGGTTGGGTTGCCAAGAGGGAAATTTTGATAAAATGAATGCAAAGATCTTGATAAAAGAAACGTAGTACTTGAACCTGAATCATTGAAAGCATGGGTTGCCAAGGGGG
>DF243670.1:2805-36629 GCA_000507305.1 Breviolum minutum Mf 1.05b.01 | reverse complement strand
TTGTGTGATGGAATCTGTTGAACCCCTAGCACCCAAATTCAGTCTTTCAAGACCTTCAGTAGTTTCAGTTAAGGGATCAACAATGCCAGCTGAAGCGCTATCAGAAGGGGCACCCGGAGACGGTTCACGCTCCGGCTGGGACATGCAAAACCCCGGGTACCTATGGATTGAGCCTATTAGCCGCATGTCAGACATTCCATCATATATATGTATAAATACATACATTTACATGTACATGTATATCTGTATATATAATATCATTGTATCATGCAAGCATATCTCTCGAACTATTTCAAATAGTATATATGTCTAATTAAAACTGGTGAAAACCGGTATTAAGCTGATATAAATAAGATAGTTTAAAACCCACTTACAATCACCCGTTAAATGTGCGATTCCTTGTGAGCAGCAACAAGAACAACAAGAAGACGAAGAAAAAACAACAACCAAAAAACTGACAGACTCGAATCCCATTCACGTTGGTGGGTTTGGGATTCCGATTTTATGGAATCCAACTTACAGAACAAGATGGCGCCGGCTGGGATGATACCAGTATATTTCCGCCCAAAAACACCCCAGATTTCTTGGTTGCTCAATGTTTCTGCTGCTATTGGGTGATATTAAAAAAAAAACGGATCATTTCAACGGTGCCATCGGAAAGTTGTTTTGGTTTGTTTCGTCAACCGGCATGAGGGTTTTATCATCATCAATTCCCTCCTCCCTACTCAGTCATATTTGAAAAGTATGGATCAAGTGGGAATCTTCCCCAAATAGTTTAAGGAGATATCCAACAAATATTCGAACAAAAAAAACAACAGCATGTGATCCGTGATCCCATCCCATCATCCAAGACATCCCGACACCCCTTGTGGGTTCCCATCATCCGTGGACCTTGTCTTCGCCCACTTTGCAGAGTGGAGCACCTTCTAACTCCGCTTTTTGCAAAGCTGCCTCCAATTCATCTAGGCCTTGGGATGACGCGTCTCGATGGAAATTTTTACGAGTTGGAGATTTGATCAGAATGACATGTGTTGAGGCACAAGTAAAAGTACTATCATTTGTATGTAACAGATTTTGTTTGGGAATATTTCCAACTCATTCCCTACCATTGTGAAACACCTTTGAAGAAAAAAAACATCCCAACACCTTCCTGCCGCCATCAGCTCAGAAGAGACCCTTTTTTTCCTCCAAGATCAGCATTCCAGCCTGGAAGCAGCACGTCACATCTATGACTGGAACTTGAGCAAAATCGGTTCCCCGTTTTATGTAGAATGGACCCTCCACAAAACGAATCCATCTCCCGCCAAACCAGAAAAGGTAAATCATCGACTCAAAAGTGCCATTGGTAGGGAATATGTTAGTTAGTTCCCAGAAAAATAGATGTGTTTCCTATTATTGGACAAGGGTGATGTCAAGCTCTTATGTTAGATTAGTGGAGGGTATTAAACTTGTCTTGCATGACACACCCCCAGCCGACGAAAATCCAGGCTTGAAGTTTTTTTGATGAATATTGGCAAATCGCTCCCTGGTTTAGTTACGGGTTTGGTATCCCAGAATTCCTTTAAACAAAGTGAGAAATTCAATATCAATTATAGCATTAAAGTTTACGGATCCCCTCACTTGGGTTTTTTTTCCACCGTTTGGGGCACCTCCTGAATGACTTGGAATTCTCGTCTCAGCTCCTTTGCAGCCAATTCGACTGGTTCCTTTGACTCAGTCGATTGACCTTCGGCGGCAACTGCGAGGGAGAATCCTGACCCTTGCAACATCTTTTAAAAAAAAAAACAAAGAGGAGAATCGCGTTGTGAGTGACATTGGTAGATCTTCTTTTCTATTTTTTTCTGTGAATAGTTTTGTGAAGGTTGAATGATTCGAAAGATTTGGAGATCATCGAAAATGCCATTTGGTTGACTCCCGGTTTCCTAACTGCTACCCATCGCCAAACGGCAAACCTGCCAGCTCATCTAAGATGTCTGCATGGATCAGTACGCACAAATACCTCGAGAATTTTGCCAGAA
Source organism: Breviolum minutum Mf 1.05b.01 (assembly GCA_000507305.1). NCBI lineage: Eukaryota > Dinophyceae > Suessiales > Symbiodiniaceae > Breviolum > Breviolum minutum. Next base: position 34,611 of record DF243670.1, on the reverse strand, counting down.
AAATTCCATGAGAATCCTGCGTCGAAAAAAACTGGACTGGTTTGTGATGTTTCTTGGTCTTTGATACCAAGTCAAGACTCTAAATCAAAATCAAATGGACAAAAAAAAAAATCCTCTGTTTCTGTGACTCAAAATCCATGAAATTTGCCAAACAACTAAAAATAGTTCCCGGAACATCAACGGAACAACAATCAACACCCACTCACCCAAAAGGGCACTCGCTAAAAGCGATACGAAGACCGTGATCATGATGCAGTGGTATCCCTTCTGCGTTGGAAGGATCTTCCGACCACCTCCAGTGCTAAGATCCACACGGCAAAGGGAATGATGGGATCATTCTTTCACCGATTTAACGGATGATTCGGCTTAGTTGAAAGTGTTGGAAATTCTATTATCCCAAAACAGGAATCATCCCCCAAGGGATTATGGAGATCCGAATATTACAAACCACCTGGGTTTAAAGGACCTATTTATATATATATATACATATATATATATATACATATATATATATACATATATATATATATACATATATATATACATATATATATATATATACTATGTAATAGTCATACACATGCTCCAAATGATAACCATAGTCCGCGCTATATCTTTATATTGTCGGGTAAGTATACAGCTGTGTCAATAATTGGGTGCTAAAAAAGGGACCGCAAGAATCATTTTGTGATTGGCAGGTTCATTTTGGAGGTCCAGAAACTTTGAATTTCACAAACCCGCTATCCACAACCAAAAGACACTGGTATTGGATTCTTAACAATGCCATTTTGAAGTTGGTGCAATTGCAGCCGAGAATCACACTGCACAAATCTCAAAACCTCTCTAATATCCCAAAGGATACCCTATACCCCCCAAAAAAAACTATACAAAGCGACCAACATCCATAGCAACAAAACACTACAGACTATCATGGTTGATAAGATCCAAAAATATAACTTCATAATACTTAACAGATAATGATAATTATGTGAATATCAAAAAATAAACTCTTTAATTATGTTACCGGAAAAAAAAATCTCCATCAACAAAATACTCTTCTCCCGAAAAAAAAAAAAACACCTCTCGAAGGTTCAACCCTTGGTGCCTCCTCTGCATCTCCTTCACCTTCAAATCCACCTCCTCCATCCGTTTCCGACACAGCTGCCGTAAGGCCTGACCCGCACCAGGCCAGACCTGGGCGGCGGCTTAAATGACGGGGGGGTTTCCATTGACAGGTCGGTTCCCCGGTGTGTTGGACATGAAAAAAATGGAAAAAAACATGGAAAAACACCTGTTTTCGTTTTCAGAAACTGAAAGGTAATCAGAAAACAAGTAAATCTATTTGGAAGTTGTGAGAAGTATCTACATGTACAAATATTATCAAATGTCTATTTTATGGCCTTACTGATGGAACATGTTTAGATATTGTGCCTTTTTGCAAGTCAATAACAACTATCAAAGAACCCAACCGTTTCCTTAACTTCTGCCCCTGAAAATTCACAGTGAAGTCATGTTAATGTTGGGATCATCTGCAGAATGCGTATCAGATGATTGGATTCCCCGCATCCGAAAAAAAGTCTGCATGTCCAATCCGTTCCCATCCAAATCACTCCTCCCTTAATCGAAAACAATAAAAATAAACAATCAATACACATCACAAACCAAAGCTCTCATGTTTGTGCCCTTAACTTGGGTAACTATCCTTACATTCCCTTTAACTTGCATGTCACGCCTACCAAAAAAAACATGCCGTTGTGGCTGCGCCCTCACGCCTGTAGTAATACCGCTAACTCATCGGAGATCATGGAGCTATTGAGGTGCAGATTGGGCAAGGACTGCGGCGGAAGGTGGATTTGACAATCAAAACCCTGGTTGATTGGTTGGTTGCTAAGTTGGGGCAATATAATCCACAATGGTTGCCACGGTACAAAAATCAAAACCCATAAAACTTGATTTGGTTGTTTTATAAAGGGTGGAATATACTACCAAGTTTTATGGGGATTCTAATAAGCCATCATGAGGATCCTTATGGGTTGAACCAATGAATGGTAAATTGGTGGTTTGGAGCCGGGTGGTTTGGTACCCCCAAGTAACAAATCATGTCGGGTTCCTCAATTTCTAAGTTGACCAAAATGTCTTCGCATTTTGGATTCCACTTATTTTCGGCCATTTATTGGGGGTCCCATTTCACCCCATTTCTAACTGGTGGTTTGGCCCACCTTGTAATGATGCATTGGTGGTTTGGGTCGGTGGTTTGGATACCCCTCACGTGTAGAATCCGAAATCATCCAAACCACCCAAACCACCGATCTACAGCTGAAATGAAGGGATTTGGGGCGTGAAAAATAAAATGCCCTTAAATTGGACTTGGAACTGATTCACTGAGCAACATTTTAATGGTAAAAAATTATCCTAGTAATCCGAAAAAATAGGTGCGAAGCCAAACATGACATAAGTCGAAGGTCTTGTTGGAAAAAAAGAATCTTGGCTTCTAGAATAAACAAATTGCACTGCGCTGCACTATATTTTCGCTATGTGTTTTTCCCCTAGCAAATCTGACCATCTTTCCACTCCTGCAGATCAGCTGCAACCTCCATGGGTGCTGTTTCCAACAGCTCCTGAAGCAACAAAATCTGGGTACCTTTTTCCCATATTGTCCTCACATAATCCACAGATAGTTGGTCTTTGTTGATACAAATGATATAAATGTGTATATATAGAATTATGTATATACATACACATAAGCAATTTCGAGTACTCTAGGGGAAGAGAATGGCAATGTATAAGTCAAAGAACAGACTTTGGATGACACAAGTCCAGTGATGATTCAAAATACCAACGCAAAATAGGAAAAACGGCATGTTTAAAACATCATATGCCAGAAAACCTTGAGATGGTACAAACTTACTCTTTCTATTGGGGATTGTTTCCCCAGTGATTCTTGAGAACGTGATGACTGTCTAACGGCACTGTTTTCAACCATCCAATCCAATGTCAGGATAGTGTTGTGTTGCTCAAGGCACATCAATTAACTAACCATTGAAGGGTCCCCCTTTTTTTAAGGTGTGTGTTTCATTTAAAAAAAAAACACACACACATCCAAAACTCCCTGCCTCTTCAGTAAAGGTACATGTCCTACAAGGTTCTAACCTCGGTTGCCACCAATGGGAAAGGGTTCACTCACTCATCTTCCCAACTTTGGATGGGATATGTTAGTTCGTTCACCCGGGATTTGTATCTTCAAAAGACATGTAGAATATCTATATATATATATACAGTATACAGTATATTCTATATATACACTACTTCAAGTATCACTTCAACGTGCATCATTTCAAAATTTGGAGTTGCTATTAATTGCTAAATCCCACCGGGTGTCCCAGGCGATGAAGGTAACGTAAAGCCATAGGTACGAAACAGCAATGGATTGGAGAAGCTGCCATAGCTGATGAAAACCTCTTCCCCTGGACAGGTGAAATGGAAACAGGTATGTAAAACAAGGGGTGTTTATACTGTCAACCCAAACAATGCACGATGTATCAGGGAAATCCCTCATATATTTGCATTGTTTGATCCCCACCGAAATGGGTCCCACTTACTGGTTTTAAGGACACATTGTTGCTATACTGTCTCTTTTAGTTTCAAGTTTAAAGTATTCTGGTACAAATTCACGAAGAAAGGTAGTCGAAAGTTTTCAGGCTTTTCGTTCACTGCTAACTTGACAGGTTTCGTTTCGCTCTTGAGTTTCAACCAGACTATCCGAAGGACACAAAGGAATGGTTTCATGTTTTTTTCCACAAAGATGATGGAACACTTCTGCAAAAATAGGGGACACCTGAAAAAAAATGCCCATATACTTATATAACAATCACATACCATGTCTTTTTCTTTCATGGAGAATGCTGTATAAACCTTCACTGTCCCCCTGTCAATAGGGCCAGTGGGGAATTACCAGACTGCAACCTCTTCCGAGCACCACGAGCACAGCGCTGTAAACCTTGCCTTCGTTGAGATGTCGTGTAGCTGTGACCATGATGCTGCCAGACTCCTACCATCCCCAATCAAGGGGAACCAAAACTATGATGTACAGTAATAGATTCGCGAATCAAATCAAAGATGTACTGTGTAAACCCCAAGGTACACTGTTCCCAAAAAAATCACCAAAATCTCACGGCGATCACGGCAGCAATTTTTCCCAACTCCACTTCACCATTTCCCGGTCTTAGTCCCTATAAAAACTCCACAAAAAACACGAATCCTCTCCCAGTTCTTTGGTCACAAATTCGTCGTCCTCGTCCCAATCGCTGGATGCGTTCGCATCCCAGGAGTGGTTTAAGAAATCGACACCTGACATTCCCATCCACCGTTGAGGCGTTGAGGTCCAGGTGCACTGGGTTGGAAGGGTCGATTTTCAAAAACTCCCAATCTTTTGAGGTGGAAAAATCTCTTGGAAAGCGGGAAAAGTCTATGGTGAAATGCTTGGGAAACCCATTGTTCCACACATCTTCTGCGATGAGATTTTGGGTCTTAGGTTGAAGGTTGCCAAGTCATGAAAAGTGCCAACAAAAATCTTCGTTGGCATTCGTTTTGGTGCTCGGTTTCTCCACAAAACATACCTGCAGTTCGTAGCTATTTAAGCTATTTTTTTCCGCTTCTGATGGGCCTACTGAACTCCCTCTAAAATGTGCAAAAAACCATCGTTCAGAGCTTCACCTTCATCAACACACGAGTCCCACCTGGTACTAGGGCTGACCCTTCAGGACCCCGAAAACGTCGCGTGAGAAGGCAAAGCCAAGCTTGCAAAAAAAGGCCTCGCGACATCATAGGAGAGGATGGGAATAAAGTATCTGAGAAACTTTCCATGAAAATTTGGGGAAGTTTCATATGACAGTTCACCAATCAAACATTGAAGTCATTTGCCTATCGACTACCATTCATTGAGACAATGTAAGATCACTCCATATAAAATGAGATTGCCCGAAAGTCTAGAATTTAGTACATGACAAATGTATTCAAACATCTTTGAATGTATGTGATGCCTTGTGATGCCTTGTGTTTGTTTTTGGTGACCAATGCACCCCTTCCCACCTTCATCCAAATCTTTACCCGAAGGTAAGGAGCACAAGCACCCAAACACAGTCCTCAACACATCGGTTTCACACAAAACGAACCAAAAATTGAAACACTTGGCGTATAGATGTACCCTTCGGTGAAACATCCACATCCATAACCGGCCAAAAACCGGGAAGTTCGGAAAATCATCTTCAAAAGTGCCTTGATTGGTAGGGATATGTTAGTATCGTTTATTGGATGGTACTCATTCCCGGAGGATAAGGATAAGATCAGATTTTCTACGGAATACCTGGGAATACCTGTGATAGCAGTAGCAGTGATCGGTATGAATCTTCAGCTTCCACTGCCGGAAAGTATATGTTGCAACACGTGACACGAATCATCCAACATAGACATCAAACCACCATCATAATCAAAACCACTGTGATTCACCCACAACAGTTAACCACACCGGAAAGCCACAATTTTTGGTGGTCTCCAAAGCCATTTTGGGTTTTGACAATCCTTGTTTCTTGGGTAAACGACAAAATCCACCAACACCTGAATCTTAGAAGAACGACCTGACATAGTCTGCTTGCGCAGTGATCAACTCAGGTTCAGCCGAAGATGGAATCTCAAGGCCTTGTCGCTCCTGAGTCTCCATGACATGGAATCAGAACTCAAGGGCGCTAAGGTGGATGAATAGTTCACAAAAAAAAACACATCAAAGAGATGTAACCTGTGACAATCTAGGCAAACTCTTGCGACATTGGTATAGTTCCAGTTGCGACATTGATATTCTTTTGGCGGCTGTACTTTGCAACTGGAACTTTAGCTACCAAAATGTCCTTTCTCCAAGAAAATCTGAATCTTTGTGTTCCACCATTTGCGCTGGATTTTTGTTTCTTTTTCGTGCTCTCTTGGTGTTGATATCTCTACATTACTGTATCACAGGTTTTTGGACAAACCAAGGTTCCCAAGCAGCAACATAGGGATGCTCTGAGAAGTCCTACTTGGAGGATGGGCTCCCTAGGACTTGGATACGTGGCTAGGATGAAACCCCATTAAAAAAAGCCATGAAACGGATATTTGGGAAGGGGTCCCACAACCTCCCAACTTTGGGGGGACTTGACTCACCGTGGTTATTAACCACGTATCCTAACTGGGATGATCCTACAAGTTGGATAGTTTGTGACACGTAGAACGTAGACGTAAATTGACAGAGTCGTGGCTAATGGCAATGGCAACTTTCATATAGGTCTGCCAAGCACATGTCTTGTCCAAAAAAGACAGAGGGGTAGACTATGGCTCGTTTTGGTGGTCAGGCAAGCAATATGTGGATGATGGAATGATGGAATGATGGAATGATGGAATGATGGAATGATGGAATCATGGAATGATGGAATCATGGAATCATGGAATCATGGAATGATGGAATGATGGAATCATGGAATGATGGAATCATGGAATGATGGAATCATGGAATCATGGAATGGTGAAATGATGAAATGATGGAATGATGGAATAATGGAATGATGGAATGATGATGATGATGATGATGATGATGATGATGATGAATGATGAATGATGAATGATGAATGATGAATGATGAATGATGAAATGATGAAATGATGAAATGATGAAATGATGAATGATGAATGATGAATGNTGAAATGATGAAATGATGAAATGATGAAATGATGAAATGATGAAATGATGAAATGATGAAATGATGAAATGATGAAATGATGAAATGATGAAATGATGAAATGATGAAATGATGAAATGATGAAATGATGAAATGGTGAAATGATGAAATGATGCAATGATGAAATGATGAAATGATGAAATGATGATGATGATGATGATGATGATGATGATGATGATGATGATGATGATGATGATAAAATGATGGCATGATGACATGATGAATTGCTGCTGAGGATCATAATGACGAAATGATGCTCAAATGATGATGATTATGATAATAATAATGTACGCTCCCTGGGAACCAAAAATAGTCTCTCCACGTCCAACAAAAGGAGACAGTCATCGTCCACCAAACTTCGTTTTGGACTTCAGCTCATTCCACCAAACATCGTCCTCTGACAGCAGCACTTCAGCCATATGCTTCCATGTTGCACCTTACTTCGTGCCATCGAAGTTGGTCCAACTTCTCAAACTGTATCATCCCTGTTGTTGACACTTCGGAGATTTAGACTCCAAACAAATGTCAAATTCCACCTCTCCGAGCATTCGAAGCAAAACTGCTGATGCGCAATGTCTGTATCAACCGGGAAAGCCAACCCCTATAACTGTGCCATCTGACTCGTTGATGGCACTGGCGAAGCGTTCTCGGGTTTGGTGGCATCTTGCAACAGTTGTGCTAAACCTGGGCAAGGTAGATTGATGGCTGAAGTCTGAGAATAGGTGAGAATCCACGGGTTTAAAGCATCAAACAACTAGCCTTAAAGTATCGACAAAAATGTCATATTTTCAATCATTCATGTACTATACAGTAAATATTTCTACAGACACTTTCCATCGCAACATTGTGTCACAACTCTACATGTGTCAATTTCCCATGTCTTTCCAACTTCCCTATATTTCTGGCCCCCAAAGTTCTCCATATCTCCAAATCAAACGCTAAGATACATAAGGCATCTGCTGCATCCTCTCTCTTTTCCGGATCTGCACTTGGTAAAGCCTTAGATCTGAGGCCGGAAGCCCTGATCAAGGTGGAAGCTTTTTACAAAAAAACAAAACATGTCTATGATGTTCATCTCTTGGCAAGCATCGCACATTCTTATTTTCCAGTTCAACGATTCAACTCTTGTTTCCTCTTGAACTGCAGTTCATCGAAACTCTCATCTTCTTTCATCACCGGACCTGGAATCTCACAATCAAATCAAGTTCAAGGTCTGTAGAACCAAAAAACACCATGGATCCACCATCTATCCTGCAGTTTCATTGCTCATTACTTGCAATTTCAATTACCCTTAAGCCTTTAATTATCTCAAGTCAACTGTCAAATAAGATCAAATATATAAGTATTCTTTAAATCAAGTTATATAGTATCTATTTCAAAAAACAGTTCATTCCAACAGTTGTAACAGGCCAAGTTGGGAAAATCAGCCAGTTGGAATACTGTACCCCTATTTACTTTCCAACTGCTTTTTTCGGCCAAGGGAACCTCACATGCAGTGTAGATTTCTTCAAAAGTCTCTTGACATCGAGGCCTCGGAAATTTGGGCTGGACAGTTGGGTGGCTGGATGGGAAACCACCGGACCTTTGGGACCCCTGGAATCACACAAAAATCAACAGAACCGACCGCTGTCCTCCAACCAAAATCAGGGGGAAGGAAGGATGAAAAGTACAGTTAGGAATTTCATGGATTTCTACGTGGCTGAGAATTGGTCGTGTTTTTTTTCACAACTGAACCATGGAGAGGAAAATGCACAGTTGCTGTTGTTTTTTGGCCTGTGGCCGTTTTGAGGTTTCTTATCCAGGTGCTTGTTTTTGTGTGTGGCTGCCTTTTTTTGAGGCTCTTATTATAGCTAGAATTATGGTGCCTATTTGGCAACGTCTGGCAAAAATATCAATTGATCACATGAAACATGTCCAATCATATTAGGCTTTTATGTTGAATCACCCGAAATTTGGTCAAATCACCCAAATTCGTGATTGATTTTGGTTAAAATGGGCACCTTGATGAGGGATTTCCCCAGATTCCTACCTGGTATCACTTGTTTGGAGACAAGGCACCTGGAGAAATGAAGATCTCTGGGAATCTTCAATAGCACCTTTGGCTAAGTTGTGAAGATGTAAAAATGACAAGACTGTAATCTGCAATGAAGTGACTGACACAGTTGATTTTTTTGGAAGTGCTCAAGTTGAGTGAAAGCTTTACGGTTTTTACTTGGCTTCCGCATGAACTTTCTCTCCCTTGTGAAATGTTTCAAGGGGTTAAAAACGCGGGCGTTGAATCAAAATTCAACACAGCATAACCCGCATTACCCGCGAGCACCCATCCGGACACATTAAAAAAACAACATGTCAAAAAGATCTAAGCCCAAATCTTGATCTCCAGTTTCGGAGAAAAAAGTGTTCCAGCAAAAAATGTTCAACCAAGCCACCCCCCAAGGAGATAAAAAAAAGGCACCTACAAACAACATCAAAAAAGCAAAACACCAATTTGACTGTCGGTGAATTTCCAACCATGACACAGTTCCAGGTTCTGTCGCTTCATCCACGACCAATCCGGGAACCTGCGGACGCTATATTTTGAGGAAACTGTCCAGAATTCCCTTCGGGAACTAGCAGGCCTATGAAAGAAACTATTGGAAAAAAAAAATCGCTGATTTTTTTTTGATTTAGTTCTGCCAGAATTTCCCTACCTTTTTCTGCGACTTTTTCAATCTTCAATTTTAAGGCTAGCTTCGGGTGGACGATTTGCAGCATTTTCCAGTATAAAAAATTTGGACCCCGGTCAACACGATTTGGACCACACAAATACGGCTCAACAAAATTGAAGGTGAGAATCAAAAATAGTGTAACGTTCATCTACCTGTTCATCTTTTTCAAATGACCCATCCAGCTGGCAAATTCTGAGTCAAACAGGTGAGTTGCTGATCATCCCCAGAAATGTGTGACTTCACTATCGAAAGGTAGATTTACCAACTCCACCGACCCCCAAAACACCTGGAGATCCCAGCTGCGTCGTAGCTTGGGATGCCACGTTGCTCCCTCCGCCAGCAACGCTCCACGCAGGGCCGTGGTGCAACTGCTGCGGTGGGCCACGCCACCGGCCACTGGAAGCCTGTGCAACTTGGGCGTTTTCGTTCATGGCACATGGAATGTGTGAATGTTGAACCGGTTGATCATGGACCATCATCATCATCATCATCATCATCATCATCATCATCATCATCATCATCATCATCATCATCATCATCATCATCATCATCATCATACCGCTACATGAATCATGCACTAATTATCAAATGCTTAGTCATGATTAGGATAGATCAGCCCACGGACCTGTGTGTATACACGTGACGAAGCACTTGCTTTTTTCAAACGCAATGCATGCAACTATGTACCGTGCATCTTCCCACTTTGCTTCCACCAACACCGTTTTTCATCATACAACATCCACATCGGTCCAATTCGAGGCGTGATTATGACGCCTTGGCAGGAGCCGCGCTTTCTTCTGCGGCTCTCCTACCGCAGCTGAGTGAATCACCAGTTTGGTCAAATGGGACGGCTGCGAAGTATTTCTTGCATCAAGAGTCAACAACTGAAAGTTGTTTCATATGTTTCATGCTGTCATGTTATTTCTATGTCAAAAGGGAAAATTCACAAATTGTTGCCAATCATTAGTAGTAAATGAATATAATCTACTACCTTCTTGCAGACTCATCTTCTCAGTTCATTCCTTTCAGAAGCTCTGCGAAGGAGAAAAGACAAGAGGGGTTGGAGGATGTTCAACATGGACATTCTCAAGCAAAGGAGGAAGCAAGGAATCAAGGCATGTCAAAACAACTGTTGTATCAATTCCCAGGTTTACATATGGAACACAGAAGCACCAGTATGTAGCCAAAAACTAGCCCAAAGTACATCATTTGTCACCCTCAACCCTTGCTCCTTCAGCCATCGCTTTCCAGAAAAAAAAACTCTATTTCAAAAATGCGACGGAGTTCTTGATGTTGGACCAGAAGATGTCCAAAACTAATGACATCTGATTCATAACACAATTTTCTGGATATGTCACTTTGCTAAAAAAAAAGGGGTCATTTGGTAACCAGCATTCCGGGAGAAACTGATCATTGCGGATCTTTTTTTCAAAGGTTCAAGTGCCAGCAGCACGCGGCTTGGGCCAAGACGGTACGATCATCAAAGCCATGAAACTCAAGATTCCGAGCGAGCACAAGTCTATTATCAGGTTCATCAAAAAGATGACATTGTAAAATGCAGGACTGCAAACCTGGCACTATAATTACAATTCCAAACGATTCCTGCTTTTTTTACTGTATCATCCTCATTTTTTCCATCAGCAACACAATGCTCAACACTACCAGCTAGGAGCAACCAGTGATTTATTGATGTAAGAAATCGACGGTGGCAAACCCCAAGGCTCGAACGGATGGGTGTGGCATTCAAGACCCTGTAAAGCTCGTTGGCCACCCGGTCCTCCTGACAAAAATTCGGGGAATTTGGGGGGGCGGAAAACTCAAGATCTCATGATGGCAGTGTCACCGTTAACGACCGGGAACCGGGAACTGATATCATTTGGATGGAAATTTTTGGGCCCCCCTGAAAATTTTGGAGATTGTAGCGACCATGTCAATTTTGAGGAGTGATGGAACCAATGTCTACGTTTGGACCAACGTGCATGAGCGTAACATACAACGTTTGGACAAAATTGTCAGACCCTGATGGGGGATGATGTTGTTTCCTGTATAGTGTTACCTTGTTAACACACCACAAAAACCTTGATATTCCTACCCTTTTTCTAAAGGTAACCGTAACCAATGAATCAGATCTCGGTCGTGGCTTGTCCCCACAAGCCGAGGACGAGATCCGTATGGATTCTCAATGGCTCCAATCCAATCCACTTGAAATCAAAGAAACACCACGGTACCTTGCTTTGTTGCACTTCAGGCTCCGAATTGCGGCGCTGGGCCCTCAGCCAACAAACATCCAACCCAACCAACGAAAAACCTGGCTGCCTCTTGGAAGAATACTGTACCATGTGGCAACTCCCCCAAGCTTTACTAGTAAAGTATTAGTACTCCCTCCCATGTGCATCTCAACTCCCTCCACAACCAAAAACTCTCAAGTTTTGATTTTTCATTCTCATGAATCGCAACCGTTAAAAGGGAATGTTACATCATCTTCAGCCATGGAGATGACCTGAACCACCGGAACTCCACAGGTGTCCAATCTTTTTTCAGGGTTCCCAACACTTGCCGCTCGTAGAAGATGTGGAGAGCTTGTCGCCAACCTCGATGCGTGCTTGCTTTGTGACAAGTGGACAAAAACATGAATGTTGTTACGTTGTACTGCACAAAGAACGTCTATGTATCATATAATCATGTATATATATAACCATGTATATAAAGATAAAGATAGAGAGATCTTCTAATTTACTGCACCTGGTTCATGTTGTCAGTGCTTTGATATCTACACTTGCGGGACACCCAGCTTGGACTGGGGTCATTCCTCAGAGATGCTCAAACCACCACTAGGTCCGAGACACTCGTAACGCCCAAGACACTGGCATCTCAAATGTTTAAATAGAAATTTGGAAGGCGAAGGCACAACAACAAAAAAACGCATCCTTTTTGTTCAACTAGTCTTTACTCCCTTGAAAACTAACATGGAACCCAAAAAATGCTGGTTTTTAATAGGAATCTCCTTTTTTAGGGGTCTATTTTTCAGGTGGCCATGTTAGTTTTCCGGGGAGCCCTCAACTTGATCAGCTCTGAGATTGCTGGCTGTCCACCTCATGCTCTGGTATTCCACGAAGCTTTGCTACCTGCGAGATCGACATCTTCCAAACACGCGGGTCGGAAGAACATTGGCACCTCCAAGTTGGATATATATATATATATATATACACCAGGTAAAACTTACAGGAAAAAATTATTTAAAAAAACTTACCCCAACTTCTTAGAGAATCAATTCTTTTTCAAATCATGCAAATGAATATTCCACACATCCTGCAAAAAACTAGACAAGAAACCAGTATGATTTGGAAATAGCTTGAAATAAATCTCTCACAAGCTGTAGAAGAAACATAAATATCTCAAATTCAAAAAGTTGACCCCCACCTCAAACACTTTGAAAGCAGAGCGTAGAGCTTCCAAGTGACCTTAGAAACATTTTGGAGTTGTGAGTCCGAAATGTGTCATTGCAAAAACACCTGATGTTCAAAAATACACTACTTGTGGCACTTGTGGCCATATACTCCAACTTCAACATGTTCTTCCAACCTAAGTAAGTCCGACCGGCCCAATTCACAAAACTTCCCGCAGGTTTTCGCAGTCCCCAAATCAATGGCGCACAAATAAAACCGCTGTAGCTGCATGAATTTCTGGCCAATCCCTACCACAGAGTCCATGAATCAAGGGTTTCAGGGCTTCAAAAATATCTGTAAAATCTCATGAACTCCGTGTATCACTGATGGTGGTTTGTTTAGCAAACACCATACGACGCAATACAAGGGACGCCTTGTAACTCTCCATAGATTCGGGTGCAGATTGTCTGCGGAACGTGCATGAATTACTCCAACACCTTCACGTCTTATCTTTCCCTGAAAAAAACGGTGACAGCCAATCCCAAACTCTGGTTTTCATTGCGTCTGGCATACACCAAAAAAAGGGGGGGAATTGGAGGATGGTCTTCACAAAGACCAGCTAAATCTCGCAAACAGCGAGCAGTGCATCAAATTTGGCCATTTGTTACGGCCGGTTGCTATGTCAAACCCTCTATCAGGCTGCCACGCTTCACGTGTCTTTGCCATGCCCCCGAAGAAATTGGGACTCATCCCAGACGGTCTCACAATGTCAATTCAGAATTGCATCGTTTCAAAACAAGTGACCATTAAGAACAAATGAAATGAATAAGAAGAATCATAATAATAACAATGATACTGATAATTGTGAGAATAACAATCAACAAACAAAGGACAAAGAACATGTTTCAACAGTCCTATTTTTTCTTTCGGGCGTCCCATTAACTCGGCTAGTCGAGTTTCAAATGCTCATTGTCGGAGCTCAACTTTGGGCTCTCAGTCGAACTTCCTGGTGAACGTTGCCGCGCAGCATACCTGGGGCCGTTGAAACCAGGATCAGCTGTGGATTCTGCAAACGTTTTAACATACTGTTGATGGTTCAGAAATCCGGTAAACTCACCAGTTGAGGTTGGTAGTGAACATCCCATTATTTACAGGGTTTCACATGCCTCAGGTGGTGCAGGATTTCGGCCATCAACAGTATCTCAGTATTATCTCCTGTCAGGTCCAAGAGTATGAATGCATAGGATGGTTTAACTATAGTTTTCAAGAAGCGCAGAAGTACCACTAGAAAGCTAATATAGCTCAAAGAAGACAATGCTTCTCACAGTTGAAAATACGATTCCTTATGTTTTCTGCCATTTCTAGCAACTCCAGGCAGTTCATTTCTATCGCCCCCAGTGCAGTCACAGAGAATGAAGTCAAGTTACATGACCACCAGCTTCAATTGACTTGGTGTCAATTCCTTCCGAAAGACCTCCATTGCATCCTCCATCGGTCGGTTTTTGGCCCACCAAGTTTTTGGAAACGGCGATGAACTTCTATAGGAAAAAATATCAGGAATCTTGATTTTGGACCTCTTCACCACTTTTCCGTCAACTCCATTTTTTCCGGTAAACAAAAATTCAGAACTTCATCATAACGACATCATACTGTTGATCGTTCAGAAATCCCAAACAAAGAACCACCGTTTGGATGGTGCATCCAAAACCCCTGTAAAATCATAGGATTGCAACCGACCTTCTCCTCAATTTGGTGAGTTTACCCTTACCGGATTTCTGGTTGAAAATTCTCCCCAAATCCAGGCCTCCCCAACGGACAGATACAACTCCACCAAGCACAAAATCGCAGCTTTACCTTGGCTGACTACCGTGTTTGGAGGGAGGGAAGCTGGAAAAACATGTAAGGAAACCTTCAAAATAGGCCATCCTCAAAAAGGAAAGGATCATCTTCCAACCATTGAGTTTCAGAAGGCTTTCACATGTAACTACCTTTTGGAAAAGCTTAAATGCATCCCGCAATTTATGGTCATGGCATAGGTCCATTGATTTGAAAGTGAAAAATTCCAAGCAAAATCCAAATACTAAAAACACACCTTTTTCCTAATCTTTCCCACCTCCTTAAACAATGAAACGTCCCTTTCTTCGAGCAACGTGTCTCCGCCACTTCGCAAGACAAGGCCATGTTCAGCGCAGGCAGAATCAGCACCAAGTGATCTAATGCTTGCCTTGAGTCGGCAGATCATTTCATGGCAATGCTGATGCAATCAGTGAAACTTCGGGAAAGGCACGTTTCCAACAAAAAAATGGTCACCAATTTTTTAGAAGTTCTCGAGATTCAAACTTTGAGATTTTTTTTCTGGCGACTTTTTGGAAGTAAAACTTCTGTAGGTGAGATTTGGAAAGTTCAACCCGCTGATGAGATTCTAAGGCTGTCTCATGTTTTTTTTTCAAATCCACCGGCACAAAACACTTAAAGATACTTTGAAATATGTCGGTTGCATATGGCTTTGCTGCCACAACCCAAGTCTCAATTCCTTTGAAGAGGTGACCCATTGGAGCCCCGGGTTTAGTTTTTTTTAATGGGATGAACAACTACCCTTTCCTGAAACTATATAACATAGCCTTTGAGAATTGGTGGTTGGGAAACACAATCCTTTCCGTTTTCCGGATACGGCCTATTTTCAGGGGTATCTGTCAGTAATACCATGAACTGATCGCATCCCTGGATCTGAAGGGTACCAGCCTTGAAGGTAAGCGTCGCAAGCTCAAAGGTAGTAAAACTAATGCCAGGTTAGGCTCAGTTTCTGCTACCTCAAGAAACTGGAGAAGTCTTTTTTGGGGGGAGGAACGGGTGGAAAGTGGAGAGTTAGTGTAGTTATATACTTAGTTAGTTGGTTAATTCGGCTCAATTTAAGGCAAAAAAAAATCGGGAGTCGAAAGTCCAAAATCTCACAACAGATCTCTGAGTGCAAATATCAACCAGCTAAAAATCAATTTAACCAATTGACACCACGGTCAACGTGTAAATTCCAGAAATTTCAAAAGACTTCAGGTTTTGGAATTCCCTTTTGCCAGTTTGCCAACTACCTGGGCCTTTTTGTCAAAGTTTTACCGTGATGAATTTGACTCAATTTGATACACCAAACATCTGTCATGGAAGATTGACAGCTCGATGTGCTTACCCTTGATATACGAAAGATGGCTGGTACATCCAGCATGTAGAAACTCTTGCTGGTAAGCTTCCTGGTATACTTTTTTTGCGGCAAAAATCATCTAGGTATCTTAGTAAGGATGTCCAGCCGACTTTGAGAGGAAGCTGTCAATTCTTACAAATTCTACTTAACTAAATGGTTATTATCAATGTATACTATCAGGATGTAGATAGACGATCAGAATGTCCAACCAAATCATATTGGTTTTTAGATTGAGTGTTTTCTTGAGATACTTCAATTCGATATTCTATCTACTCAAGGATAGCTATACAGTTTCACGTTTTGAGCTCACTTACAACCAGGGATTGCTTGATCAAAACCGGTTGAAATAAACAGGCCAAGCAAAGGGCCTCCAATGGCTCCTGGGATTCTCATCGATACCTATCACCCCTATCAACCTGTCCACTGTGAAACACTTTCAACTTAAGGTGCCAAAGGTAGCAAAATCTCCATCGCACGCAAAGGCAGAATGGCTGCCAACAGACGCTCCAGTAAGCCTCAAATGACAAAGGAGAAACATGGAAATTGTTAGTGCACGTCAGCATTTCAAAAAAAAAATGGCCCAAATCGGGAAAAATTCGGATACTCCCCCGAAAACTAACATAGAACCTGAGAATCACCCTGTTGAAAAGGAAAATCATCTTCCAAACCTCCATTTTTTGGGTTCCAGGGGTGTAGCCCAAAACTCATCATCAAAAAAAAAAGGATTCTCCAAATTTCATCTAAAAGTTTCACCCATTTCCCAATCTCTCCACCTATGCACTAACCATTCACTTTCCAAGCATCGAATGGCTTTACGTTGCTGTTCCCCAGAGCTTTGGCGTTGACATTGGAAGAGTTTTGATGCAAGAACTTCAGCAAACTCGTCGCAGCATTCGGGATGGTGCATGAGGTCCTCAAGGTTTTTGGCGAGATATTTTTTTCACAGACTGGTTGACACCGATATGCTGGAAGATGTGGGAAATTCTTCAATGTGAGGTGAATGCACGAGTAAATGAAAGAGTTTCCTGGTACCGTTGACTTTGAATGTCGATGTCGTTTGGTAGCAAATCCACTTCGTTCAAACTGTGTGTAAAAACCGGCTCATTCTGGGCATGGTGGTCTATCCCAATTTCATCAGAGTTTCTTCCCTGAAATTGAATGAGAGCAACATCCGTCTTTTCCATTGCGAAGTTGGGGATGAAGCAGTCACTACAGTACAAAACGGGTGGTGGACACGATGACCATCACCATCACTACACAACCATTTCAAAAGTTATATCCTCAGATCCACCCCTGTCAGTAATCTAACATGGCAATGGAAAATCATCTGGTATTAGGCACTTGTCAGGAAGCCTTCGTGGATTCTTCATGGCATGAGTTCCCCCCACCAGCTCCGCACGGGGCACCTGTAAAGTTTCCAGTGAAGACTCTCTGGCCTGCGGGGTCGAAATGATTGGAAAACCTGGGTGTGGATGTTGCCGTGCTGTGCTACTGATATCGGATATCAGATGGTCAGTTGAGAAAAAAAACGGGTGGGAAAAAAACAAATCCACATTGGAATCTCTTCCCTTCAGCATCCCTTCAGCTATTCTTGCCATCCACTTGTTTTCCCCGCAGCCTGGCTCTTTGAAGCCGTCAAGCCTTTCAGCACCACAACTAAGGTACGTTGACCTCGGTGATCGAAACGAGTGGATTTTCCAGGCTGGAAATTTTCACCATTCGAAGATAGGAAATACATCAACTCATTCATGGTGGATGTTCCATTATCATGTTAGTTTTTTTGGGGGTATATAATCCTTTGGCTTTAAAAATCAACCTGTCATCAACAGAACCAACTCACGTTTGTGTTGTTTTTTTTCTTCGACATTTTTTGGTTGACCTCTAAGCTTTCACGGCGTTGTTTGTTTTGGATCCACACTTCTTTCAAGCCGAAAGCCCACCTTCATTGGCCCAAGCTGACACTGGCTTCAACGATGTTGGCGCCTGCGTATCCACCGTGGATCTGTGGTACCAGTTTTTGAAGACCCAAAAAAAGCAAGCTTACTTTGTATAGATCTTAATAGGACACCCTGGGTTTTTTCTTACAAAAAAAGACACCCCCCAAAAAAAATCATGACTCATGACGTGAATTAGTTGATATGAGATGTTTCTGGTATTCTTTGATGCTTAACACTTGGAATCAACATGAATCAACCAAGATCAAACCCCCTGCCTCCGTTGATGCGACCGAAAGCTCCGGCAGCAAAGCTGTTAAAGCTTTGAAAGGGAGCGGATGCCTTCAGTCGGGCATCATGGGGTTTCCCCTTAAAGGGAGGGTGGGTGGCATCTTTCTTCTGCAAAGGGAGGGCTTGCTGGGGAAAAAAATCTTCAAAATGTACCCCCTCCACGGAACGAGAATTCATATCCCAGCAAGTTTGGTAAGTTTGGAAAACTCATCGACTCAAAAGTGCCGGCTGATGGGATCCGGGGATATGCGAAACCGTGGGACCCAGGGTTTGGTAACTCATCCAAGGAGTTGAACTTGACAGGATACAGATCCCCAGCAGCTGCACGAAAAGCAGTACCATCTGAGGATAACCTGAAGCACAAACTTCGAGGATTCCAGAGTTGCAGTTGGTTGGTCATGTTGATCCATTCAGGGTTGCAAGGCTCATGTCATCACCATTTATATAGACGTCTTGCCTCAAAAATACATCTGGAAGAAAATTGAAAAAAACTCTCCAACCCAGACAAACCTCAAACCACTTAAAAAGAGTGGATTTCAGACTGGTCAACTATTACTTTCCCCGAAAACTAACCTATCCGACAATGTTGGTTGGAAGACTATTGTCTTTTTGAAATGGTCCCTTTTTTAGGTGACATTCGTTCCTTTTCCAGAGGTAAAAAAAAAAATCCCGGTCTATCACCACATCCCCATCCATGTTGGGAGCCCCAAAAAGTGTGCCACGTGACGCTCGCAAGCACCGCAGAGCTGCACGCTCCACAGCAGTGCTTTGTAACGGAGCGCCCGTTGCCAATTCGCGCAGGCGCGGCCACACGCCACAAGCTGAGGTTGAAAACAAAACCGGTGTGACTTTTGGGGCATAAAACCCAGTGGAGTTTTTTGGTAAAAAATCCCCGGCCCAATGATTTTGGATTATTTTTAGATTTATATAGATGTTTTTCTTCATGTCAAGTTAATGTATATATCAGTGGTTGGAAAATGACCTCGAAAACGTAAAATAATTTGTTCCTCATCTTGGAGCAACATATTTCCACTGCTTGCCATAATCATTTTGAGTCCAGAAGTACCGTTCATTCGCAATTTGGAGGATGAGACCTCGTTTTGCCCTGGATCAGATCTCGTTTTCATTGTTGCATGGCAACCTCAACTTGAGCTTATCAAACCCTTGCTGCCCATTTCCATCAAGAGACCTCGAAGAAGATCTTGTAGCAAATCAGTGAGCAGTGCACCTTTCAGTGTAGGCAACCTGCAATCGTCGTTTCAGCAACTCGGATTTGAAAGGTTAAACCAGTGGAAGCTCCAAAAATAACACCTAAGGATGGGAAAAGTGAATTCATCTTCCATCATCTTCCAATAGAAACCAAAAAAAAACATAGTTTCTGTGCCCTTGGATACACTTTTGTCGGTTTGTCAATGATGAATTTTCCAGGCTCCACGTTGGGCCCACTCCCCTTGCTAATATGACCAGCTCGAGGTGGTTCCCTTTCGAGATTCCCTACCCCAATTTTCCAATTTGAGGTTATCCTGTGGCTAAAACCTCGCCCCCAAGGGTGGGTAAGTTCTTTTTGTTGATCCTATTCCCAGACGCTGAGTTTTTCCTGCCGAAGTCAGGATTTCGGTGGGTCCAATTCCATCAATAAATCTACCAACCAACAGAATCGGCTGGTAATATAGCGGCAAAATTCCCTTTAGCCATGCAAGAAACCTCTATCCCTATCACCTTCTGGTGAATTAACAACAAGATTAAGTCCCACCAATGAGCCTCTTTTTTCCAGTCCCCCCCCCCCCCAAAACCTCACCATATCCAGTGCGAGGATGATTCGTTGCATCAAAAAAAACACACAAAAAAAAAACTCCAGAAAAACATCGTTGGACACGGGGTTTTCTGTTTCCCCCGGCAGAGGTTGTGACACTCCATCGACTTTTTTCCTAACTTCGCCTCATCTGCGCCAAGGCTTGAAGCAGTTTCAGACTTTGAAGGCGATCATTGTCGTCCACGTTCTCCTCCCCACATCGGTTCTTTAGAAGTCAATGGGACCTACACACACCCCGAAAATGTTGAAACATCTTCCAACCATTCGAATTTTTAAGTGGCGAACTCTTAGTTTCGGGGAGTCTTTTTTTTAACCGACGATTTTTGAATGATCCTGGGAAGGATTCACATCCCGGCCGATGACTACACCTCATGTTTATAAAGAACATATAGCTTCGAGGTGATTTTTAGAAGATTCTACAAGATTGCATCTAACTGCTTCTTGTCCCACTGCGTGTTGTTCAGCTTTAGAAAACATCTCCAAAAACAATGAGTCGTGTGTGGTTTTTATATGCCTTTTAAACACCTGTTTGTCTGTTTGAATCGTTGAAAAATGCTCATCCCAGGACTTCAACTCATCCATCCAAAAAACGTCAGATCCTCTCCCAGGATTGATGCCATCGAACGTAGCAACTCTCGTTGTCGTTCATGGGGCCTCGTTGGCTGGATTCGTTGGGGGTTTCAGGCACTTCAAGGGTGCCTACTTTCGGTGGCTTCGGAGTCTAAAAATTGTATACAAATTCGAATGGTTCATGAAGAAACGTCTTTAAAAAAAGATGTTAGCATCACTAACCAAACAAGTTCACGAATTTTTCTGGTCAAAAAAGCACTTGAAATGTGCCTCAACCTCAAATGAAAAGAAATGCTTACAACTGTGTATGATGGATATTTACCTTGACCTCACAGGCAAAACAATGGATCCATCCCAAGTTGCTCTTGTTGCATCCGCTCCAAAAACGCGGAGGGTTCATCTCCTTTGAAGCAACCACGAAGCAGTTCTTCGCAAGAATCTTCCCAGATCTCCTGGTGGTTTCGGGGATATTATTGCAGAAGTTGACAAGTTGACTCATCATTCAAGTTTCCATCTGATTTGGGGTTTTGGAAAGAAACAATTTCAATATGTTTGTTAAACTATCAGAATCATTGTGAATTAGCGTAGAGCTAGACATGTATATACACTACAGTATATATATATACATATACACTATATAAACTCTATGCAATATATATATACACACTAAAGAAATATATGTATATATACTTAAAAAATACACATATATTATATATTTATATACTAACTGAATAATATATATATATATATATACACCCTAAATAATGTATATACACAACAAACAATCTACATATACACTACATAATATATAAATACACTATAACATAGTGTATATACGTATATATACACTTCATAATACATATATCATATATATATATAACGTATAGTAATCTATCTCATATATATATATACATATATACATGCCCCCCTTTTCCAACAGGTTCCACATCAGCCGCAAGACGCCGCCCCCGGATTTCCCGGCCTCCGAGCCGCGGTCTGATGGCACTTCAGGTGTTTCAACCGGCGAACGGTTGGGGCTCTCGCTGGACGACTCGAACTCCTACGGATGACTCGGAAGGGATAGGGTTATGAATGGCATATGAATGGCTATGGGTCTAAGATGGTCTAAGGATGTCTAAGGGAACATGTGATGGAATGATGATGATGATGATGATGATGATGATGATGATGACGACGACGACATCTTCAAGGAATGTTTCAACTCCGAACAGGCCATGTGCAATAGGGTACTGACTCACTCGAGAGTGATGATTTGTGACAGCACATGGAACAATGATAAAGCACTCTTACCAATGACATGAACATGTGAACTTGCGAACTGACCATGACCGGCACTTGAAATCACACGAGGTTGACACATGGCCCATCATCTGATGATATGTTGGTCTATCAAAATATGTCTTGGTCTGTCCGTAAAATGTGGCACGCCGGCAACATTCATGTGCGGTAGCATTTGCCACAGCAGTGCTGGAAATCAAGAATGCACTTTGCAGCTCAAAATCATATAGTAGCTGGCCTTTAAAAGACAAAGTGTGAGCTTCCTACTACAAATTAGTGGTTTGCCATCCTGGGATACCCCCCTGAAACGGGGGTATGCGGGGTACAACATGTCAGAAATAAATATCACATGAATTTACCAGTGTTTTGCAATCGCATCTTCCCTGATTAGCAGAAATTTCTCCATCAACAGAGCTTCCTGACACCTGAAAAAATGCTTCCAAAACAGGCATCATCATATGACCAACCCAAACAATGCATTCTTAGGTGGAAAAACCCTCTTACCTTCGATTCAGACTCAAGAAGTGACGCAAGCGCCATGCGGGTGGCACCGCAAGCCTAGCTAACCGTCCCCAGTACCTTGGGGTCCCAAAACCCCGGGACCAAGCCATGCCTGGAGAAGCTGCGATGTTGCAGAACTGGTCTCTGGCTCCACGCCTGACAGAAAACAACTGGTGAAACTGTGACCAAAAATGGTGAAAACCTGGATGTGTTATGATATGCTGTTGTGGATGTAAATGCAACTTGCCACATCTTTTTGAGTTTCAATCTCCTTTTCTCGCATTTTCTCTGTTTCATTCTAGTTTCTTTTTGTTTCCAACCCCGTTTGTTGTCCCTCAAACGCCACACCTACATTGGTAGAACCACGGCTTAACTCTGCTGCAGGTTTTGCCAGTTCCTGAGACCAGGCACTGAGACGATGAACGCCAACTTTGGGCCTCAGTTGGCTCGAAAAGTTGGAGGTTTTCTTGCTTAGTTTCTTTTTATGTCATAGAATTTTTATCCTCATTTCTGGATAAGATCTTTTAAAGATGATGTGTTTCCTGGAGGAACATGATGACGGAAACTTCACATTCCGGGGTGGTTTTGTGGTATGGTAGTACACCAAATCTTTACTAAAGAAAGGGAAATTACCACATCAAGATTTTGTCAAACAAAAATGCCTTCTATAATTCTGACATTGGCCTTCCCACCTTGCAAGCTCCATAGTTGATTACCTTCCAATGCCAGCCCAGGCTCTTCACATTCTTATTGGCAGGAGAGGTGATAGTGCCCAAGAGCATAGGTGCAGGAGATTCTGGTTGCACACGAGTTGGCCGTGCACGGGCAGAGTCTTCATTGCCTGCGGCGCTGGAAGGTTGTAGTCCCTGCAGCCGTCTCCAAGAATAACATCAAAAATATCTCACTAATGTGAGAATCAACACATGAATATCAAAACAACAAAACATCAGAAACTCCCAATGAGGGGTTCTTCAAGAATGACATCCTATCAACCTCAGTGACCTTTTTCAAAAGACACTTCAATTGCAAAAAGAAACTGTTAAATGATTTTCCCAGTATCACCTAGTATTCTCCACTGCTGTTTTTTCCAAACAAAAAAATCAAGTTGGCAGTTTTCACCAGCCCAATTCAAAAATATGCTCCTCAAAATTGGGAATCACTTCCCCCAAAATATCTTCGAAACCAAGTTGGTTCCCTACCGTTTTTTTTTAATGAAGTTATGAGCCAGGAAAAAAAATCTTACTTTCCATTATACTGGCTGTTTAATGCGGATCCTTATAGTGGTTTATGAAACAATCCCCACATGACCGGGTGGCATGTTATCCCCAAAGATACCCCCAAACAACCAGGGGCCCTTTTTTCATTGCTCATATACTAGTTGGTGGTTTCAACCCCTTTTGAAAAATATGTGTAAAAATGGGAATCCTCCCGCAATGCGGGTGAAAATATTTAAAAAAATGAAACCACCAGCCAGTATAGGTTTGTGATCAACTCCTTGCCTTCTTTGCCTTCCTTGTCCAACGTCGCCAGAAGTCGCAATTGTCTTTGGCGCTGAGGTTCCAGCCGCGACAAAAAGCGCTGGCCTCGCTCCTGGGGAACCAAGCAAAAATCAAGTCGTGAAGATGGACATTGGATTGAAATCTGATCAAGAAAAGATGTTACATAATTGTTCGTAACTATATAAGTTGACAAGATGTTGATCAAGACATTTGAGATCTATAGAGATTTTATGATTACATGTTAACAAATCAAATAATGCAAATGAGAAGGCCATGGCCATATTTTTCAAGGGACACGAACTCAAGAACAACATGCAGTTTCTTCAGTCCTGAAACTTCCCTTCAAAGGCCCAGAAGCAATTCCTTGCTGCCGTTCGTACCCCAGCTTGCGCATCTTCCAAGGCCTCTCGCAAGGCCTGAAACAACTCTTTTCCGTGGCGTTGAAAAACACCAATCTTAGGTTGGGTGGTGGTTGAACCAACCCATTTGAAAAATATGAACATCAAATTTGATCATTTCCCCAGGGATCGGGGTGAAAATTCCAAAAAACATTTGAGTTGCTGCCACCTGGTAGTCAGCGGATCACCAACCAAAATTCTTCCACCAGTTGAGACTTCCCTGGTTTCGAAAAATGCCATACGGCGGTATCTCCAAATTATGGTGCCTCACTAGGTTTCGAAGATATGTTTTTTCATTTTAATCAGAAACCATTGGAATGTTGAGGGCCAAAAATTCAATCTTAGCAAACATCTAGCCATATGATTCTTCCAGCACCCCGACTTCTGATTTTTTTAGCTGGCTTCCCCATATCACTACCATATGTGATTACCCCCCATGAAAATTAGATGGTTTTGACGAAGAATTGATATGCTTGGCTTCCCCCTATGCAAAAAAACCTATCATTTCTGACAACGTACAATCACCTCTTGCGGCTCCGTCCCAAAAAAAACTCACCTTCTCAATGGCCTCAGCATGGCGTTCCTTATTCCAGCGCAAGGAACATGTTTTTGAAAAAAAACGTGGAATGCCACATGATCCTTATCAAAACACGGAAAAAATAGTGAATCTGTGCTAATAATAGTGTCATATCTATTTCATTTAAAAAATGACATGTTTTTAGGGGTACCATGTAACACACCAGGACATGAACCCTAGTGATTTTCATCCGAGGTTACTATCTCTACAAAATTTCTGCGCGACTCTGCAAAAGGAAGCTTTGCAAAAGCTTCTTGTAATGTGTCATTGGACACGCTTCAAAAAGAAGCCGAAATACTATCTTTAAACAGGAGTTCAAAAAAACATCCGCTACCAATATACAAACATGGCACGCGTATAGTATTTTAATGGCAAATTACTTCAAACTTGCTATTTCATCACCTGGCCCCAACAAGATCCAAACCTGAGGTTTTAAATCTCTCCAGATGTTTGCTTTTCCATGTCCAATGTTGGTATCTCCAAGGATCTAACATTGAAGCACTGTAATTCTGCAGTACCACTTCGAAGAGTTGCATCGCTCTACATCGTTGGGTGCCTTTTACTCGCAGTTGATCCAGAAGAACCTTCCAAGGCGATCTGAAGCTTGAAGCAAATCAAAGGTAGAGCAGTTTGTATATTTGAATTGTTGGTTTCTACATGATATGTATATAGATATAAATATAATAAATATATTGTTTTTTCACATGTATGTAGAAAACTTTTGGATCCATGCATCCCTGTCGGCATTCATGCAAAATACGCACCTGCAGCACTCGTGGAGTGCGGCATTCGCGCACCATGGCCATGGAACATTGGTAGCCTCAGCGGTGCGAAAAACCTTGCGTTGCTCGCAACGTTCGCATCAGCTGCTCGCTATCCATGAACGAATCCATCAGCCAAGGTGCAACTTTCTGCAATGATCAAGATTGTGACGGAAGTACTCTTCAGAAGCACCTGGAGATTTTTGATAGGTGATGTTCTGAGAAAACTGATGGTCCAAGATCACCCAGGGAGGAAGCTGGGAGGCTGTGGTAGGAAAATGTGTTGGTCTCTCTGTCTCACAGGTTCATTCAAAACATGATGTAGATTTCGTATCAAATCGACATCTGAGTGCCCCAGATGACTTTATACGTTTCATCATCTATGGAATCCATTTCATCTCGCAAATACGTCTCAGGCAGCGGAAAAGAAATTCCGAGACACTGGTAGGGCTGGAACGGCTAAAAACTCGAGGTCTGCTCGGAAAGTGGAAGCCATGAGTTGCAGTGTCACACATGCCTCACCAGTCAAGGCAAGAACATCCCGCAAGAAAAATGTGGTTCAACGGTGGGATACAGCTGAAGCTAGGCAATGCGGTAACTAATCAAGGACCATAAGCATCCATGAACTCATTCATTGGACTCAAACATTCATTTCCAGAACTTCAAATGATACAAGGTAATTGCCATCTCTGGCCGTGCCTCACGCACCAGTGCAGAACGCAAATCCTGCACCTGGGGAAAAAAAACGCATGGTGAATAAGGTGCAAGTTTCACCCATGGCATGCAAAATTCAACAGCTGGAAGTTTCATCAAGAAAAACTTGGCGAATCGGGTTTGGCAAACAAGCAAACAAAAAAGGTATGGGACTTGTGAACAAGTCAACTCCTTCATCTGTATTCACAAGGTTTTTTCCGCAGAAACCCAGAAAAGGGGGCATGTCTCACAATTTTGTTGGGATCAAAAACATTGACCGAATTACTTTCCATGATTAGTAGCAGTCTGGCGCGTAGAAAAGCATTTGAACTCATAGTCATTCAAACTGAAAAAAAATGCACTTCAAGATGGGCCCCCATGATCTTTATAAATGGAATGATGGGGCTCCAAAAAAAAATGGCCGTATAAATGACGTTTCACCCCGTGGAAGTGCAGGCAAAAACGGCCCCCTTCGCCTGATTCAGCAATGCTTCGCGGCATCGCTGAAGAAGTGGAAGGAGCACCTCAACAAAGATGGGACTGGCCATTTCCTCACATATGGAATGGGGGTTCGTACATGTATGTGTATACATATTTATATACATATATATGTATATATTTTTTTACACAAAAAGAATGTTAAGAATAATATGATTAGTACTATCTATTTATCTGTATACCAGTAGTACCGCACAAGGCGGTGGCGGAAGTTTCAAGAATAGGAAACGTATAGGAGAGATTGATTGCTGTGAGTGACGGATGTCAGAGCAAAAACATTGACCAACTGACTAACTAGCGAACTGACTAATTGACTGATTGACTGTCTGATTAACTGAGTAATTGCCTAAGTGATGAACTGACCTATTGACTGACTGACTGGTTGACTGCTTGATTAACTGACGAACTGACTAATTTACTTACTGACTGGCTGACTGCCTGACTAACTGACTAATTGATTGTCTGACCAATTGACTAACTGGCTAACCAACTAATTAACGAGCTAACTGACTAACTGACGAACTGACTGACTGACTGACTAACTGATGAACTGACTAATTGACTAACTAGCTAACTGACTAACTGATTGATTAACAGATTGATTCACTGACGAACTGACTAATTGACTTACTGACTGACTGACTAACTGACTAACTGCTAATTGACTACTTGACTAACTGGTACCTAACTAACTAACTAACAAACAAACAAACAAACTAACTAACTAACTAACTAGCTAACTGACCAAATGACTCACTGACCGGTTGACTAACTGATGAACTGACTAGTTGACAAACTAAATAACTGACTAACTGACTGACTGATTGATTGCTTGATTGATTGATTGATTGATTGATTGATTAACTGACTAATTGACTTACTGACTGACTGACTGACTAACTAACTAACTAACTAGCTAACTGACTAAGTGACGAACTGACTGATTGACTAACTTACTACCTGACTAATTTTTCGACATCAGAACTTCAAAAAACTGTCCGCTGCTGACGTGTTTTGTACATTTTGACTTGATAATGTGCGTTTCGCCACAGCGGCGTGCAATTTTTCGACATCTAAACTGCAAAAAGTGCTCCGAGGACTACAGTTCTTTAACATTTTCACTTCCAAATGTGCTTCTCGCCACAGCGGCGTACAACTTTGCGACATCCGAACTTCGAAAAGTGCTCCGAGGACTACAGTTTTTTAACATTTTCACTTGCAAATGTGCTTCTCGCCACAGCGGTGTGCAATTTTGCGGCATCCGAACTTCCAAAAGTGCTCCGACACCGTCAGTTTTTTAGCATTTTCATGTCCACATGTGCTTTTCGCCACAGCGGCGTGCAATTTTTCGACATCTAAACTGCAAAAAGTGCTCCCGGAATGTCAATCTTTTAACATGTTCACTTCCAAATTTGCGTTTCGCCACAGCGGCGTGCAATTTTTGATGTCGCCTCTCAGCACCTACCTCCGCACCCGCCGCTTAAACAGGCCTACTTTTCGACTGACCGGACACACGAATCATTGAAAAAACACAGCATTTCGCGACTTCTCTAACATTTACCGAGGATGCATCTTCTTTCTTCTGACTTTCGCGCTAGTGTATCTTCCTCCTTCCGACTTGACTGCCTTTCTCATCTGCTTTTCAACTGTCCATATTGTCGGAAGTTTGCTATTTAAACTTCCTTCGATAATATACCTGTGTGTATACAAACGAGCCGTGGAAAATGATTGTTGGATTATGTGATTGACTACCGGATTTTCTCCAGTTAACCGTATTGTTTTGGAGGATTTTTTCCCCTCGTTTTCCAACACTTTTGAATCCGCTCTGCAATTTGAGTATCAGATTCTCAAGTGCTGAAAAAAAGCCCTGAGACTTCACTTCTTGCACCAGTGATCACCAGTGCCAACTACATCCTTTGGTAGGATTTGATTACTAATGCCATAGGCCCCCCACAGATTGTGGGGGCCGGATTTAGATGGAAAATTTCGGTTTCCGAGGCCAAAATGTAAATCCTGGCCTTATTGGCACATGTCTAGCCTTGCTTAGGACCTCGTTTTGGACCTCGTTTTGGCATCTTCCCTGATATGTTTCTGGACTCGGTTCTACGCACCTGAATCTGCCTCTGGATGCTCTCAAATGTTGATTCCAAATTCTTAACATGACACGTCCACCTCAGGGTATGTTCCCATCTCATTTTATCAGCTAAATGAGTTTCAACTAAACCGACGTAATTTGGCCCAATACCATTACTTAACCAAACAAAAGCCGTTTAGCTCCACCCCACAAATAGAACAGGTCTATCTTTCTTGTAGTCGTGATGACTAGAGGACAGATGCGACACACCAATAATGAAGGTTAATTCATGAAAGAACCTTCATTCTGTTTAGAAATTCATGAAAAATGGCTGCTCCAAAACCCATCCGTTTGTTGCCCCATCTTTTTTTGTTGCTTGCGACATCCAAGGTACATCGCTGCTACAACCAAGCACCAAACCCTGCAAGTGTTTCAAGGCGTTAAGGCGACGTTTCCAATCCTCAGGGTCATGAAGCCGTGAATGTTTTGTTTTTGCCATGGAAATCCTGATGGGTTTTTTGTTGGGGATCCGGAAAAAAATGGCTTCTTAAACCTAATATGACTGGGTAGTATAATTTGTAATTCCTCAAAAAAACAGCAAATAACCGATGGTTTTTTTCGTGCTCAATGTATGAAACATGGATAGTCATGGATAGTTTTGGCCTGAACCCTGAACACTGGAAAAACAAAAAACCACCTGGAGTTTGTGAAGGTTTAATTCACGGCATCCCTTCATTTTTCAGTGTTTTGGATTATGTACTCTACTGGTTCACCAGGGTTTGGGCGTTTCATACCCTCCAGGGGTTGCCGGCAACACTCATCGCTGGTCACTGGAAGAAGTTCGGAACATCATCCTTCAAGTTGCCGTTGTTGATGGGATATGTTAGTTCCCCACGGAGGTCGTAAAATGTAAGTGCCCTTGTTTTTATGGCTGAACAGAATTTCACCTTCAAATTCGCTACGCGGTTGAGATGGTTGAAAAAGGGGAAGCGGATTTGATGTGTAATCAGAATCCGTTTTCCTCATTCCCCAAAAAGAACGATACATCAAGATAAATCAACATGAATCAACATAAATCAACATAAATCAAATGAATCAACATAAATCAACATAAATCAAATGAATGAATACAAATCAACATAAACCAATGCACATCAATATATTCTCCAAGTAACTGTCTTCTCTTCGAAACTGCGCTGCAAGCCTTCCAGTTCTTTTGGAATATCACGCCCTGAGGGACAAAAACACCGCCATCGCAGGATCAAAGGAATCTGACCTTTGAACAAGCAGAGCCAACCTCAACCACAAACTCACCCATGGTAAACAGCATGCATCTATATATATATGTGAAGAGTAATATGCCTGTATATATGTTATAAAATATGTATATATATATATTATACGTATAAATATCATTATGAAAGAAAGAAATGTGAATCAATCCTCCCAAAAAAAAAAAAATACAACTGGGACCGACTTCGTCTCTTGAGGTTTTTTCAACACAAGCCCTACCGTAACAGCCAATCCACAACTCCACCTGAGCACTTGATGGCTTCAATGTCATCTGCCAGCTGCAACTTCACGGCACCGGCACCGGCACACCGTGCCATGGCATTGGATCCAAACCGGAAAGGGATCGGCAAACCTTTCGAGATAAAAAAAACCCTTCACATTCCACAGCATCAAAAAGGTGTTCTGGATGAGTTTGCTGATAATTCATCATATTTCACCATAGTCCATCTTGAGCTGAATGATTGTAAGGTTATCCAAAGAGGATTCCTTAATCCTAAAGCACCATTTACCATCATATGTTCTTTGTTTCGGCTAGATTTGACAAGCCAAAGTAGTGCTTAGCTCTCCCTGTGTGGCCGTTCTCTCGGGGCGACGAATCTCATGGTGCCAGCGAGTTTGCAAACTTGCCGCATGGTTTTTTGTGGCTTCAGTGCAAAAAAATCAAGATGGAAACAATGATATAAGTATCTTACTATCTTCACTTGCTATTACATATACATGTATGTAGACACAATTTTTGGACACGCAGTTTCACCCAAAACAAATGGATTGAAGTTATCGTGTGTCATGACATGATCAGATTCCCATAGGCACATCCAACCTTCTGAGAGATCCTGCTGGTGTCTGGCACATCATGGCTCATGACCTCCTTGTAAGCTGCACCTCAGTCTGATTTGATGTCAAACATCATTCAGCTTCATTGGCAATGTTTCATTGCTTCATGTTTCATGAAATCAAAGCATGTATTGCAGGACAATATATAATCATTATTTTCATCACTTCATCCAAGCAACATTTTCCTTTGCAGTCTATGACACTGAAATGATTTCGATTTCAATGAAACTCATCTCCATGAAAAATCCCCCATGGCATTGCTTGGGCCATCCGGCGCACGGACGCCAACAGCGCTTGCCATTCCACATGCCTGGCAGAGGGGAGGGGCCATTGGATAGCATCGGGCCTCCTTCACTCTACTGAAATGCATCTTAAAAGAAAAACAACAACAACAACAACAACAACAACAACAACAACAACAACAACAACAACAACAACAACAACAACAACAACAACAACAACAACAGTCGTACCTGGTGTAACCGCGCGCCTCCAAGGTGCGACTCCCCGAAAGTGGCAAGGTCCAAGGCTCTTTTTCACCTGCGCCTGCTGGTCGAAAAGCCATGCGTGGTCCTTGGTGATGTCATATGCATCACCTGTTAAAGTATGTACCGAGGCAGTCCATTGCGTAGCACTTTGAACACGGGTTACATTAGGTTTGGGCATGTGTAAAGTATGTACCGAAGCAGTCCATTCCGTAGCACTTTGAACACGGGTTACATTA
>DF243669.1:0-49755 GCA_000507305.1 Breviolum minutum Mf 1.05b.01 | reverse complement strand
GCTGCTGAGAACTGTGCAAATAGACATTTGAATTCGTTGTTCTTTAGTTTGGAGCATCCCCTCAACTCCATTGCACGACACCTTCCCAGTTGGATTCACCTGGAGTCTTTGCCCGGGGTTTTTGCTACGGAGTATCATGCTTGCATGTTTGAGGGCTGTAAAAGAAGGAAACGGCAGATACTTATTCATAATGCTGCTGAACTTCATGACGCCGTGTCCAGGATTTGCAAGAGCGAGTCCCGCTGCAGCCGCACTGGAGAAAGGCACCTTGGTTGGAAACCACAGGTTTTGGAGGGGCGGGTGAAGAGTTTTTCCACTGGGGAAGAAAGAGAGTACCCAAAAGGTTTCTGTGAGTCGTATGCAGCCGGAGTTTCAAAGCTGGCTGATAGGCTAGGCTCAAGTATGACCTTTGTGGAGATTTTCTCAGGCCCGCATGCCCCGTTGTCCCGAGCAGTGGCAGAGTCGCTTGAGGATGATGAGTATACCACTCCTGAGAGTCTGAAGGATGTGGATAAATATATCATTCGTGAAGCCTCGAAGATCGAGGACCTCGAAGTGTCCGCCGGGAAATCTTCGGAACCTGGCGAGTTGAAGAGAGTAATAAGCCTAAATAGAGATCAGTCGGGCAGTTGTCAATCCAAAGAATTTGTTGGGTTGCAGCCTGAGGTGGACAGGTCTCGGAACGAGGCTATCCAAGCTGGAAAACAACCGAGCTATGGAAAAAGACAACAGCTGATTCCAGACGGCCTGAGTGATCCTTTGAAACACCTGGAGNTGTGCGAAGAGCATCGTAGTACTAAAGTGAATGTTCACTCCGGTGGTGCGTCGTGCCATTTTGGGTCAAGCCCACCGAGAAGCCATCTCACTCCCTCTGACTTTTTCCCACCCACCCGCCCTGGGGGAGTGATGAGGCCTCCTAAGGCGAGCAGATGAGTTGAAGGGCATACCAGACTGCCTGGAGTCTGAGCATTGCCATCTCAACCATCTAGGGTAGTGCCTGTCTGCAACCCCACAGACAACTTCTTGCTTTTGGGACAAAAAGAAAGAAGAAGAGTGAGACGCGTTTTTGGGAGGTGGATATTCACAACTTGTGCGAAGAGCATCGTAGTACTAAAGTGAATGTTCACTCCGGTGGTGCGTCGTGCCATTTTGGGTCAAGCCCACCGAGAAGCCATCTCACTCCCTCTGACTTTTTCCCACCCACCCGCCCTGGGGGAGTGATGAGGCCTCCTAAGGCGAGCAGATGAGTTGAAGGGCATACCAGACTGCCTGGAGTCTGAGCATTGCCATCTCAACCATCTAGGGTAGTGCCTGTCTGCAACCCCACAGACAACTTCTTGCTTTTGGGACAAAAAGAAAGAAGAAGAGTGAGACGCGTTTTTGGGAGGTGGATATTCACAACTTGTGCGAAGAGCATCGTAGTACTAAAGTGAATGTTCACTCCGGTGGTGCGTCGTGCCATTTTGGGTCAAGCCCACCGAGAAGCCATCTCACTCCCTCTGACTTTTTCCCACCCACCCGCCCTGGGGGAGTGATGAGGCCTCCTAAGGCGAGCAGATGAGTTGAAGGGCATACCAGACTGCCTGGAGTCTGAGCATTGCCATCTCAACCATCTAGGGTAGTGCCTGTCTGCAACCCCACAGACAACTTCTTGCTTTTGGGACAAAAAGAAAGAAGAAGAGTGAGACGCGTTTTTGGGAGGTGGATATTCACAACTTGTGCGAAGAGCATCGTAGTACTAAAGTGAATGTTCACTCCGGTGGTGCGTCGTGCCATTTTGGGTCAAGCCCACCGAGAAGCCATCTCACTCCCTCTGACTTTTTCCCACCCACCCGCCCTGGGGGAGTGATGAGGCCTCCTAAGGCGAGCAGATGAGTTGAAGGGCATACCAGACTGCCTGGAGTCTGAGCATTGCCATCTCAACCATCTAGGGTAGTGCCTGTCTGCAACCCCACAGACAACTTCTTGCTTTTGGGACAAAAAGAAAGAAGAAGAGTGAGACGCGTTTTTGGGAGGTGGATATTCACAACTTGTGCGAAGAGCATCGTAGTACTAAAGTGAATGTTCACTCCGGTGGTGCGTCGTGCCATTTTGGGTCAAGCCCACCGAGAAGCCATCTCACTCCCTCTGACTTTTTCCCACCCACCCGCCCTGGGGGAGTGATGAGGCCTCCTAAGGCGAGCAGATGAGTTGAAGGGCATACCAGACTGCCTGGAGTCTGAGCATTGCCATCTCAACCATCTAGGGTAGTGCCTGTCTGCAACCCCACAGACAACTTCTTGCTTTTGGGACAAAAAGAAAGAAGAAGAGTGAGACGCGTTTTTGGGAGGTGGATATTCACAACTTGTGCGAAGAGCATCGTAGTACTAAAGTGAATGTTCACTCCGGTGGTGCGTCGTGCCATTTTGGGTCAAGCCCACCGAGAAGCCATCTCACTCCCTCTGACTTTTTCCCACCCACCCGCCCTGGGGGAGTGATGAGGCCTCCTAAGGCGAGCAGATGAGTTGAAGGGCATACCAGACTGCCTGGAGTCTGAGCATTGCCATCTCAACCATCTAGGGTAGTGCCTGTCTGCAACCCCACAGACAACTTCTTGCTTTTGGGACAAAAAGAAAGAAGAAGAGTGAGACGCGTTTTTGGGAGGTGGATATTCACAACTTGTGCGAAGAGCATCGTAGTACTAAAGTGAATGTTCACTCCGGTGGTGCGTCGTGCCATTTTGGGTCAAGCCCACCGAGAAGCCATCTCACTCCCTCTGACTTTTTCCCACCCACCCGCCCTGGGGGAGTGATGAGGCCTCCTAAGGCGAGCAGATGAGTTGAAGGGCATACCAGACTGCCTGGAGTCTGAGCATTGCCATCTCAACCATCTAGGGTAGTGCCTGTCTGCAACCCCACAGACAACTTCTTGCTTTTGGGACAAAAAGAAAGAAGAAGAGTGAGACGCGTTTTTGGGAGGTGGATATTCTATACTATACTATACTATACTATACTATACTATACTAAACTATACTATACTATACTATACTATACTACACTACATACTACAATGCATCTACACGTACAATATGATACACTATTTTGATATAGTATGATATAGTATGATATAATATAGAGTAAGATATATTACAATACACTATGATGTAATGTAATATAATACAATGTGATATAATGTAAGATGATGTAAGATAATTCAATTTAAGATAAAGAACAAGCAAAACACAATAACTATTAAACCAAAATGAAGTACCATGATATAATTTCATGAAGTCGAAAGGCTGAAACGATTGATTTAAAGACTCCG
This sequence comes from Breviolum minutum Mf 1.05b.01, assembly GCA_000507305.1. NCBI lineage: Eukaryota > Dinophyceae > Suessiales > Symbiodiniaceae > Breviolum > Breviolum minutum. Next base: position 46,452 of record DF243669.1, on the reverse strand, counting down.
TACTCGCTGGTCGTAATCCATCACTTTGCAGCGTTTCCTCTTAGCCGTCTTTGGCGATTGCTGAGGTTCTTTCAGCTGGCACCAGCGGGTCAGGATGCTTGTTGCTGGCAGCTGAGCTGCTTTCTGAATTCCAAGTAGTAGTAAGCTACCCCATATCAAAAAGTCCAAATGAATAGTCAGTTTTGGGATGTTTTTGGCAAACCAATTGAACAAAAGTGACCACCTGTTGAAAAGTTGGGTCAACTTAGTGGTCCATAGCTTCATCAAGAGAAATCAGAAGCAGGACTACTTCAAGCAGTCTACTACACGCTTGTTCTTCATCGCAGACAAGCGTCTTGGAAAACAAACAAAATCTCTCGTGGTTGCCATGCTAGCACGCCATGCAAAAAAACAGAACCAATGTTTCTCCCTCCCCTTGGCATCCCGTCAGGGTCAGGATATATTTCACTGGTATGTTGATCCTGTGTCAAAGGACATCATGTGAAGCCATTAGATCCTGCAATTTGCTGTCGATAGAGGAATTTGGAGGTCATCAAATTTCGGAAGCATCCTCATCCTGCTCCAGTTGTCGCTACTTACCTACAAGTGTCTACAAGTAATACAGCTTTGAAGTGGGTGCGGGGAAGATTGGAAGAGTATTGGAAGACATGAAAGCATTAAATATAGGTACATACATCATCATACAATATCAATATTTGTAACTATATATATTATACTGAAATATCAAAAAATCATAAAATCATATAAAAGATCTACAAGGATATAATACAACGATTTTGGATTTTACTCAGCCTGTAGAGTTCCTTCCCTTCTTTCAAAGCTTCCTTCTATCAAAGCTTGCTTGTACTAGATTGAGCACCACCTTCATCCTGCTTGATTATTTTGCATCAATGTGTCATTGAATTCACAGGATCATCGAAATGACGGTGGAGATGTACAAGAATCCTAAGGGCATGGTGGGGGAGATCTCCGCTTTGGGTTTGCGTCCGATACTCAGTCGTTTAGGGAGAACCGATCATCAATGCGAAGTTTGAACGGAGAGGTTCAAACGGTCACACGGCTTTGAATATTTGCAGGCGGAAGGTGTTGGAAGATTGCAAGAGTGCACTTGGTACGAGAATCCCTAGCAACCAGCTTCTTGTGAAATTTTCCTTCCTCCCATGGAACCGAAGTCATGTTCTGAATAGACACAAATCTGTTTGGTGCACAGATACGCAGATTTAGCTAAGGCCACGTCGGGTATGCAATTCCCACTGAGCTGTTCTCCCCATTTGTGTCCAGCGCTGTGGATGTGGTTCGTGGGATGACATCCGATGCTTAGCAAAAATGCAAGTGCTTATGAAACGGAGCAGAGCTATGCTATCGTGTAAAGATTCGATGCAGTATGGGCGGGCTCTATTCCAGCGATACACCAAACTTTAGTATCTCAATGTATCGTATAATATATATACTGTATATACATTTAATATATATATATATACATCTCTCTCTCTCTCTCTCTCTCTCTACAGTCCATTATATATCATTGATAATGTAAAATACATTGTATTTGGCCCTCGACAGCCGCCGGGTTCCCATGTTTTCCAAGAGTTTCAAGACCATGACAGTGTACAGAATATATCCATGACTTCCAATTTCGTTTGCTGCAGGATATTGCAGAGATATTCAGAATGCATGGCACATGGGAGGTTTTGTTTCTGAAAAAAATATGGTACTGGGGGGTTACCCCACCCCAAGGATGAGAATGCTGAAACGGGATTTCGCTGGTCATTGACACTGGTAGCAAAGATCTTGGTACGGACCATTTTGGAAGGTGCAATGGGACTTCAGAGGACATTTCCTTGCTACACTCGAACCATCTTTTTTTTGATGTGAGCCAAATGTAATTGCCGCTATGTTCCAACCCAGAGAGACGGTCATGAAAGTGTTTGGCGATGTTGAACATTCACAAAATATGCAAGGGCTGCGCAATATTCAGACATGACCAGCCATGTGTTTTGGATTTGAGATTGCCAACTAGATAAGCTACATGAGGTTGATGTCGCTTGAGTCAAGGCAATGTAGTCATCAAATACATCAAAACTTCAAATTGTTTTGACAGTGAAAGGGAAATAACATTTTTAGCATGAAATATCATTTCTAGCATGTCAAAATTTTCTGCCCTGCTGAGTTCGGGTTTGCAACAGCGTTTTCATAGCCTCCTGATAACTCCCTCGTTTTGGCGGAGTGTTGGAGTGTTTGTTTTTGATGACTTTTGATTAGCAAACCAGTGAGCTTTGACGTTCCAAGTGAAGCAGTTGACCCAAGTCCTTCAAGTTGTCAAAACATGCAGGTTCCACGATCGTCATGAAGGCTGTGAACACCAACTCAGAAAAGGCGCGGTAGCAGAAGGGCAAATCGTCTGGGCCGGGGTGGTGGGAGAGAAAACATCTGAACTTCTGCATCCCTCCATTCCATGCCACAGTGGCTTCAAGATGGATTTGGAACGAACTCAGTCTGTGCAGCTACACGCCCTTGGTTTTAGCTAGCAAGTTGACAAGTGTGACACGTCATGCCTTGTCTCACCAACCTACATATGCTACATGTTCATGATGAATTCTTGGTGCGATGGTCTGAGTGGAGAATATGCCAGTCTCTGAAGAAAGCAATCTCTGTTGCGCCTCGTGGGCGCCGTTCCATCGACCTGCTGAACATCACAGAAACTTGTCAGAGATCCGTCGATTTGAACTGTTCGCATAATGTCAATAGATTATAGATTATGGATTGATGATTGATGTACTGTAACATACTGTAACTTATTTTGATACGTGTTACGAAATGAAACGTGGTGTAAGATCACTGCTATGTTTGCTATGGAGAGAGAAGAGCGGAAGGTGGACGGGAATTTAGCTCTATAATGGAAGTGTTGTGAACCCGTTTGGGCTACACCACATTACAAGTGTTGCAATGATATCACTCACAAGCAGCACATATTTGATGTATGCGGCCTTAGAAAATGAATCGCAGGTCCCTGCTGAATCATTTTTGGCGAAATAATTTTCCCCAAGTATTTAAGTATTCAAAAGTATGCTTGCTTTGTGCGGGCATGTTTCTCGTCTCCTTTCCAGGAACTCGCATCAACTTACATTGATGTCAAGCAAATGGTTACAGTCAAAATTTGTGGATATCAGTGGAACAGATGTGATTGGCCAAATCAATGCTTGATGTGACAACCCAACACTTGATTTAAAAGAAATTTATAAGGTTCAGTAAGGTTTTGAAAGGTTTGATAACGATTTGTGACGTGCTGCAATCTTGTGAGACAGTTGAATGCACCTTACTAAAACTTATCAAGGCATACTACCCCACAACGCTGTGAGACAGTTTGATGAAGTCTTCACAAGGTCATAGAATTAGTTGATGACCGGTGACGGTTCCAGTTGTATTGCACCATCAATGTAATATGTGTTGAAGGAAAAAAATGTGACTTTGTAGTCATACCCTCGTCAAATATCATTGCCATCCTGGTTGTGGAAAATGATCTGGCTTCAGCAAAAAACACTTGGGAGTCATTGATTAGTTTTCAACAACCCCACGGACCATACCCCCCAAACAATTTCAGAAATTATTCCGCGGAAGAACCGTCACCTCCTGCTTAAGGGGTACATCATATTTGGCATTATCCCATCTTTTCACTGCTGATGCTGTAGACTCTATTACACTGATATTAGTGATATGACACTGACATGCGTGATTTGGATGTTCATAGTCATGTAATTCAATAGACTTCATATATACATTATAAGTTATAAATAGTAAATATATCATACTTTTCATGCATTGTCGAGATCTTTGGCAGACCTAAACTTTTCCAACCATTGCATCCTTGAATTGGCGGAATTGGCCCAGGTTGGCTCTCAATCCATCTCTCCTTTTTACTGGTCCATTGAAAGCGGAAGCCTGATTTGTGCAAAGGACTGGCCTTGGGACCCTCCAAGACTTTGTGTGGGGCACCTGTTGATAGATGTTCAGTTTGTGGGAAGCTTTCTGATCAGAGAATTCATCACATTGTGTTTGACCAGCAAACGATGACTTCTTGCCAAATCCGAGCTTTAGGATAGAACTTCTTCTTAGGGTTCTCAACAAGTAAATGAAGATTTCTGGTACTGATTCTTATCCACTGCTAGTTCACGGCACTTCATTTTTCTACCAAATGCCGTTTGATTTTATAAGATGCCCTTTGCAATCTGAATTAGATACTACACCCATCTACTGTATACCCTCGCCGAAACGGCCAGCGCACATGCCTTGAACAGGCGATGTTGCAAGATCTTTTGACCATCCGTGCAGACCGTGACAACTACTACTATGGTTGCGATGCCCTTTTCACACGTCATCCAGAGCTCATTCATCGCTTGTGTCTCTTGGTTTGCGTGAAGACACACACACACACAAATATGATCAGAGAATCAGATATGCATCGTCAGCATTTGAAAGTTGATAGTGCCGTGATATGGCATAAAGTCATGTTGCGTAAAACAAATGTGCAGTCACAACTTTCAATTGAAAGGTTAGGGCTTAGCAAGTAGAAGGACATGTCAGCTCATTTTGCATCCATGATATCTAGTGGTGCTGAAGCCTTTTATGCACCAGGCGCTGATGCTCCATCGCTCTTGCCAGTCCTTTTGGATGCTTGGCGTTTGGCCATTGCATTGCAGACTGGAAGTCAAAACTTGAAGCATTAAGTAGCTAGATTGGACAGATGTCTCAGACTTCGACAAAAACGGTTCATGGGCCAAAGGACCGTAGCATCAAAGGTGTGGCAACGCAGGGTAGGGCGGGTAGGACTGGATGCTTCATGTTGACACATGTTGCAACTCAGGATGGCCTGGTTTGGCGCTCGCGGTTGACTGCAGGAGGCCTTGTCTCCGGGCGGGTGGAGAACACCATAGAACAACCATTATTTGGCTGAAAAATGTCAGTGATTTTTATTACAGGCATTGTTGCCTCCTACGAAGCTGCTGGAATTTTTTGAGCCCGCGCCAGGCTATCGACGCACCAACTACTACGTCAAGTACCTCGGGTTTTTTGAGTTTTTGCAACCCGTTTTTTGGTACCTACGTGAAAAACTCCTGCAGGAAAAAAATTGGAATGAAGTTGAAATTTGATGCATTGTAGAGATTTGCAGAAACGATTTGGGCACGATTTGGAGATGTACTGAGAATTGGGAGCCCAGTGGAGGAAAGGGGAGAAAATCCACCGATCCTTTGTGACTATAGCCTCGTGAGATGTGGATTTTGTGTGGGTTTTCTGACAACTAGCCAGCCGCAAACAGGCATTTGATCCAGGATCAGGAGGAAAACTTCAGTCAGGCAGCAAATTGAGTGGGCTCAAGGATTCCACAGATCTTTGTGGTTTGGGTTTTGGATGGTTTTAGTTTCCTCCAGAGACCTGTTGTTTCTGCTTGGTTTTTTCCATGCATTCTCTCCAAACGAAGATTTGTTGGATCCATGGTAGGCTCTGGAATGGTTGGCCGATTTCCGAGAACCCAAGATTATTTGCCATCCTGTGGTAGTGCCTGGGCTTGACATTTGCTGCTGAGATGTTCCCAGATGCTGGCCATGCCTGGTCACATTGGACAGTGGTTTTCCATGGGTTTTTCCGACGTTTTCCTTCTATAGATATTCTATGGCTATGATGTTGTGATGATATTCTCCATGGTTGAAGCCTGTCCGAGGTGTTGTTCGCTGACATGGTCTGGGGTCACCTCGCACTTTACAGCTTCCTGATTGGGTCACTTGAGCTTTATTTCATACAGGAGAAGCAAGCACATCACTCGTCCATAATGAAGTTCAGCTCAGGGCTTGACACGTGCTGAATACTTCACCAATTCGAAAGTAGGTCATGCTACAGAGTGGCGATATTGTAACTGAAAACCAATTCGGACTCAGAATGCAATACATACTGATTCGAACTAGCAAGTACCAACATGTACCGCCTATGGGCCTATTTCTCAACGACTGGATGACTGGATGATCCGTTTTGTCTTTGACCTTTTAGGTGCAACTCCATCCCGCCCGTGAAACCTGAGGCGAATCTATTTCTTGTTCATGCTGTGCTTGTTTATCACAAGCGACTTGGTGGCGACTGTGTATCTTCTTGCAAGATATTCATGTCAATCAAACATAGCTTGAACTTTTGCATTTGCAGCAAGACATTGAATCAAGTAGATTGTTCTCAGTCTCAAACGTTTTGCAACTCTTGGTGTATTTCAGAAGACACATGGACGTATTACGGCATTCTATGTATGAAAGAGCTCAACTTAGGTCAAGCCATCATTCCGCGACTCCAAACAGAGCACGCGCCGAGATTCGAAGAGAACGTAATTCTCTTCACTTGCAGAACTCTGATTTACTTGGGATCCATGTTGCTATCACGCATTTGCTTTTGTCAAAGTGTGAGAAATGCCGGCTAGAGGTGATCAAGACTGAAAGTGATCTGCTTGCCTTCTGAAACTGGTTTGAAATATTTCGATTTCGATCCATTTTGTGCATGCTGTGGAAGTTTGGCAGAATGAGATCGTCTTTCTTTGTTCGTATTCAGTGTTGGGCAAAGCAAATTATGCAAGGTTGAAGATTCTCTACAGCCACTTGGCAGTGACAGACATCGAAGGACTGCGGTTTTTAGCATTTTTTTCTGTACCATTTGCAAAGATATCAGATAGTCCTGTCAGGACCAATAGAAGTGCTTTCAAACATGTATTTTGCTTGTCTTCAGACATACTTCAACCCCCCTAACCAAGGTTTCGAGAAGGTCAAACAACACATTGGATAGCAACATTGTTCAAAGACCCATTCCAGGTCAAAAATATTGTCATATGTTGATATATATTGTAATATATGGTTATATATTGTAATATATATATATATACAGTGTCCTGCAAAAAGCCCATAGATTCTGAGCCTAGCTGCCAACCTGCATCTTCCGGAAGTTTCGACAAATCTGATCAAGGCTTTTCGGCTTTTTTTATCGGTATAGAATTTGTCACGTACCTTTTTGCTTGAAAATAGTAGTGCCAATTCGTTTTTCGTAGTATAAATTCCGCCCATATTCCCCGACCACCTCTGGCAAAGTTGGGTGGGGAAGGAACATATAATTGGGGCCTGCCAAAACCCCCGTAACAGTCGGAAAACAATCATCCCTATTTTACTAAGCTTCATAATCCACCGGTGACAGTTTTGGAGCACTACTTCCACATTTTTTTGTGCAATATGCAAGATTGGCTGGATCTCTATGCAACCTGAGGTCAGCTTCGAATGCTGATTGTAGATTGCAAAGCTCGTTCGTTTGAAAGGCAGGGCCGGGAGAGGCTTCTGGCGAATGCTCTTGGAACTCTTGGTCCCTGACGTGTGTCACGTGAACCCTCAAGAGACCAAAGAGAATTCATTCATCAAGTCCAGATTGACATATTCGCCGGGCACTTTTTTTTTACATGTTTTGTGGATCCTTTATGTTTTCCTTCAACCAAAGTCCTGAAAGCAGAGTTTGACCGATAGACACAGTAGCATCGCACTTCCCAGGGTGTCAACAAGCATGTTGAAGCCATTTCTCGCTGCATTGTTTGCACAGTTGATGGACAGTAGATGGGTCGTTTGTATAATATAGCTGCTATAGCTTATAAACTACAAACTATAAACTGATGTATTATATCTAGACGGTGTTGCACCGATCCACCGATCGCTGTCATAGTTGATGCCACCGACCAAGCCAGGAGCTATTGCATCCCTGTACCCTCTTACTTGATCAGTGTCGTGGCAAAAAGTGACATTTGGGATGATGCGTCCTTTCGCTTCGGGTTATTATACGTTGTCTATGTCATGTGCTTCTCCTGCTTCCTTACTTTGCAAATGTTAGGTGTTGTATCCTGGCCAATATTTGAAATACATAGTACATATATATATAATCATGAATTATTATATATTATAATATGTATATATATATAAATATAAATTGTAAATATCGAACATAGCTGCCAGATTAGGGTCATCCCTTCCTAAAATGCACCGCAGGAAAGATAGATAGATCGACAATCGACACGATACGATAGGATTAGATAAGATAAGATAAGAAAAGGTACGTGTTGTAATATACGTGTAGATACGTCACATAGATAGATAGATAGATAGATAGATAGATAGATAGATAGATAGATAGATAGACAGATAGACAGATAGACAGATAGACAGATAGACAGATAGACAGATAGACAGATAGACAGGTAGACAGATAGACAGAAAGATAGATAGATAGACAGAAAGACAGATAGACAGATAGACAGAAAGATAGAGAGAAAGATAGAGAAAAAGATGAATATGGATAGGATAGATGGAGGGATAGATAGATGGATAGATAGATCCCCATGACATATAGTACCTTTTGCTTTGCACTGCAGCACACTCATAATATGTCATATCCTATCAGATTGGGTTTTCATTGCATGAATTAAGTCAGCACCACATCACGGCATCTCAAGCAAGACTCCTTCAATTTGAGCTTGTCAATGCCCCAGAACTGCCCAATGCCAGAATAGGCCAGATGTGGGCATTCATTCGCTTTCATCGATCTCTTTAGGGAAACAGATCCGATTATCGAGTTTGTACGGCACTGCTCCACATCTGCGCATTTGAGATTGTACGAGGTTTTCAGGAGACAGGCAACCTGATCTTGTTGATCATTTTGTCACTTGGCTTCAATCCTTACCAGCTCTGATTCCACCTCAGACAAATGATTGTCCGATGCAAGTCAATGGCAAACCTCTCACCACCTATTCATCTCTGCAACAGTGCTGTCAAAAAAGTTTGTTGAAGCCGCAAGGCAGATTGCAGCTGAACGCAATGACCTATGTAGTGACAACTGCCAACTGCAGATGCACCACTGAGGATTTGCATGTGTGCCCAAGAGCCTATCTTCTATTGCATGGGCAGCCCTGAGTTTGAGTAGCTCGCCGAGGGCCGCCCAGGGTAAGTAATTGATCATATTGAAACTTCATGGCTTTGAATCAAGATAACTGTAGCGTATGAAATTTCCTGCAAAAGCCGCATGTAGCATTGCTCGGCAGACGATGAATGACTTGCTCGGCAGACACTTCTCTCAGGTTTCAATCCTTTGTGCAGTATTCGTCTTGCTTGTTGTGAGATTTGTTGCGCCTGCTGAGCATAGCCAGCCGAGGAAGACAATGTTTACTCCAATTTGTGAAGCGTCATTGCCGCGGAAGGAGATCTATTCATTGTTTTCAGGCTCACCCGGTATCCTTCGGTATCCATCTGTCGGGTTCAAAGGTTGCGAAAGGGGTTCCAGCAAGCAATTGTAAGCCTGTAAGCTTCCCTAACCTTTGACCTTACAGTGTACAGATGGATTGATCGATCAAGAGCTTCTGAAGCCTCGGCTCGTTTTTGTTTGGATCCCGTTTGGACCATGATTTGTTTTATGATTTCATATCATTTCTTGGGTTGCAAAAGGCCGATACAGGGCTGTAAATAGTGCCTAAAATGGTGTGGAGAAAGCATTCTCATTAGAGGCTGCTGTCGCACAGTTTGCTGCGAAACAGCTAAACAGAATGAGGTTTTGTCCTGCCTATTCGAGCTTCAGGTAATGTTCCATGAGGTCATGTCAGGTTGTGTGAGCTTGTTGTCAGATCTCAGCTGGCGTTTCTGCAAAGGCCTCGGAATTCTTCTCTATTGGGCATTGCTGATGGATTTCACCATCTTGTCTATGCGTATATCTTCCTTCGTGATGGTGTGTGGCCGTGTCTTGCAAGAGGTTGGTCTCTTCTTGAAACTTGTCAAGCAAGGAACGCTGTCAAGAACGAGAATTGACTACATAATTATAGGACAACGATAGCGACTGAGAATTTCTCACAGCTGCGAGTTTCAAGAACCATCCGAACTCTAAGGATTAGATCTAAGATGATATAAGTTGAAAGCTGAAATTCAAACATGGAAGGGGGATCAAGAATGAGTTGAAAAATTAGGGAGACAGCCTGGTCCACTTCCATTGATACTCACGATCCTATGTTGCCTCTGTTACTGCCTTTTGTTCGGTTTTTTGGACAAGATAAAAGTTGCGAAAGTACATGCGTGATGTGTTTTGTTTGCAACTTTTTTTCTGCTGCCACAAAGAAGGTGCAAGAGTGGCATAGTAATGCATAGTATATGTTTTCTTCTAGATCCTGTCCTAGCAACATGAAGCGCTAGCGCATTCGACACATCTGAGGATGGCATTGGTCTTTGCAATTCTGACTTTCGCCACTGCTATCAGCGCTTTAGAGCACCAACTTCAAGACTTTGAAGGTGCAGAGCTCGGTCAGATTTCTGGGAAAACATGCTATGGACATTGCAATTGCCTGAAAACATATAATAATAATGATAATAAGTATATGTGATTTTTAAGGACCATCCCATGCGATATATAATATGTACGCATATCTTTGCCATATCAATTGTTCTCTATACATTACATACTGTATACAGTATGTCACATATAAGTATATACATATCTACTATCTGTACGATTTGCAGCATCTTTGTGTGAGGTTTACGAAATTGCATGTTTCGAAAAAGCCGGCAATGAAAGCAACTCTGAAATCACCTGAGATCAAGACAGAGTGTATGGTGCAGATGTTTTCTTGCTTGACTTAAGATGGATGATGCAGGGGTTCAGCTTGCAAGGCTTGCACGAAGTACAAAAAAGTGTTTGAACATTTTTTTAATTTTTAACAACATGTGCAGGTGTTGATGATGGAATGATCGCATTGCTCCTTATGGCCCTCCGTATGTACCCAACCTCTGGGTACAAATACATTCGGGAGCCTCCTGCGGAAATGTGTTGTGCTGTCGCTTTCTCGCTTCATTGGTATTTATCCCCAAGCGTCGTTGGTGTTTTTTTCCAGCTTTTACTATCCTGCTTTGGTCGTCGTGACATGTATAGCCGAACATGTGATCGTGATATGTGATCGTGATAGCAGATGTTGCCCACCAGCAGAAACTTGTACGCACATGGCATATCATGTCTGCATTGTGGTTTGATATTTCTGCTCTCTTTACCGCCTCAAGCGGGCTGTTGCGAAGTGTCGCGTCAGACCTGCTTGACTTTGAATCGTTTCACTGTATGCTTGCCCTGCAGGAGGAGGCTTGGGTCCTGGTGGCTGTTTCTATGTTTGCAATTGTCATCACAATTTTTTTCCTGAAACTTGGTTGGACTTGAGATGACTTGAGTGGTTTACCTCCGAAGTTGTGGAATGTGCCATGGATTTGATGTGAAGTATTGATGCATGTAGAATCAAAGGTGGAGCAAAATGGGACCAGTGCTGGCTTCATATTCACTTGCTTGCGCTCCAAGGAATTTGCTGATTGCGCAGTTGAACCAGGCATATCAGGTGGTTTACGAGGACATGCAGGGCTTTGCACGTATGCTACCCAGCTGTCCCCGCTGGTTTAGGTGTTGCACGAATGTATTCAAAAGGGATGGAATGTGCTGGACTTTAGAACATTTGCATGACGCACTGACAGAAAGCTTTAGTTTGCAGGTTTGTACCGTCCCACCGCATGCTCAAACAAAGGTTGATTTGGGGGAAGAGCCACCGTTTATGGCTGGTCAACCTACCCCCCCTAACTGATAAATACGGCGTTATCTTTCTGGGGGGGGTACTACGTCAGGGGGGGGGTAGGTTTGCTAGCCATAAACTGCACGTACTTGTAGGAATTCGCTAGTCGCCAGTGCATGTTGAACTCATATTGGTTTCATATGGAGTGAAGATAGATTTCCAACGTCCTTGTCAAGAGCGCGCGGCTGCAGCAAAATACCGAAGTTGCACGGTCTGAAAATTTGACGAAAGTTTCAAAATCACATTACTAAGGTCTCAACAGGGCCTCAGTGATTGTGTTCGGGGACCTAGGCTTTATTCAATCACTGCTGGATAGGTTTTCGCAACATCCCAAGACAGAACAAATACGAATGTAGCAGTGTTGTATGATATGTTAGACATAATTCATCACTTTGTTTTGGCTCGAAACAAGTGGTTGCGCCACATGAAGGATTCGCCGCTTGGTCCTCTTTTCGTCCGATCAAGGATGTCATGTTTGCATGCCATTCTTCAGAGTTAGGAGTTGCAGGAATCTGGGCGCTCAACCCCTGCATGCCCATGTACGATATTGCCTACCCTGGCTATTTTGCGACATGTGCACCAAGCAAACAAGCAAACATGCGGTTAGAGCAATCTGCGGATCTGAGGGCCACGTTGCTAGATGTAAGCCCAAAGCGTCCGGGCACTCAGCTGTGCAAGGAGCGCGCCACGGGAGGTATAGCATGATCTACATAATATATTCATATTTTATATGTAACGCCTTCTGAAGCAGTGCTTCGCTCAGTGGGTTTTGCGAGTCTTTGAAGATCCCAGCTTGCCATAGGAAGCAAAGCAACGTCCAAATACTGCCAATTTGTAGCGACTCCCAACATCACCTGGAGTGCCCATGATTCGCCCGAAGGCTGGAAGCGCTTCCTCGCCAGCCTGCGTTTCGATGAACGGCTGGAGTTCAATGAAGGTGATATTGGTTTGGCAGGCACCCACCCCACCGTAGTCACCATAGTCATGGAACCGCGGTAGAAATTGGGACTGCCTCACCAAAAGATTCAAAAAGCAAGTGTCAATGCAGAGGCAAAAGGTTCTGAATCTTAGTCAAAAAGTTGGGCCCAAACAGCGAGAATAACAGTAGCAGTAGTAGATCAATTATCTTTTTTGTCAGTAAAATGCATACAGTATCATATAGTAGGCTGCCTCTCGTTGGAGTTGCTCGGGCAGAGTAGGCTCATGCATTGCCGCAATTTCCACAGGAATATTTTCATGGATTTCTCTCCTTTCGTCCGCTTGTTGATTTGCAGGTGGCATCCAGATTCTAGAGCCCTCAAATGTGCCGCGGTGGGAACATTATGCATTCTTAGCAACCGTCCGTGAAATCGGGCCAGTTGATCAGACCCTTCAGTTCCCATTTTCGTTTTTGCTGTGGTGTGTGTGTGTGTGTGTACTGAGTGTGCTTCATGTTTCAATAGTTGATACGCGATGATAGTGTAACTTGAGCATTGAGAAACTTGTTTTTGTGTCAGTAGATCTGATAGATTAATACGCGCGAGAAATATACAAGTAGGGCAAATGATACCTGGATACGAATGGGTAGTAGATTGAAAGCTTGAAGCAGCTAGTGCTTACTTTTTTCGGGGAGTAGCCATGATCAAAGCACTGGTTCTGGTTGGGAGGAGTGTGCACGAATGCCAACTAAGTATCATCAATCTGATGTTAATGGCATCAATCGGTTTGCTGTGTTTGTTCCTTGGATGTTGTCATTCCGCGGAACCTGCGGCAGACTGGTGGCACACCATGTTGCGGGGGGTTTCTAAGGCAAATCCAACGACAGTGGCTAGCTCAGATTTTGGCCAGATGGCCATGGACTTTCCAGTCGATTCGTCTTACAATACATTGTTATATGATAGGAAAATGCCAAAGATCCTCCTTCCTTGAGGCTAACAAACCAATGTGGAGTGGTTGAGAGTGACTCTCACTATCCATGTGATTTACCGTGTATTATATACATGACACTACTGAACTCTTTTACTTGCTTCGTGGGTTTAGAGTACGATGGGCTCATAGTTGGTTTGACAATCTACATCGGAAAATCTAAGTCGATGTCTCAAGATATTTGATTCGGCTTCTAAGTCGAGACGGTCCGCAAAGGTTTCACCAAGAGTCTCCGGATCTTTCCGTTGCATACCCCTGTGAGGTCTGATAGTTTGATACGAACCCACGTCTTGACACTCCCAGGTGGATGTGATTAAGAGGTTCGGTGGTTCAACCTCACCGACGATGCCATGGCCGGAGGAAGAAGAAGATGGAGATGATGTACCTCTGATTGAAGAAGCCACATGAAGCCACCATCTTCCCCTGAAAGTTGTACTTTCATCACTTTCATGTCCATTCACTTTATTGCAGCTAGTAATTTGCCGTAGTGTCTACTAATAAATGATTCATGGTCTTGTTTTTTCGTGGGAGTCGCTACGTCACAAGTGGGAGGTGTACCCTTCATGCACTAGCAACATCCAATATAGTCCAACTATCCGGGTCCTCCGGGTCCAAATTTAAAATGATCTCATGCCTACAGCAGGGTGTGGTACTCGTACGGTAGTTGTATCCTGGGTTGTTGATTGGCCGTGACAACAAAGACTTTGAACGGCCCTGGAGGTTCCTAAACTCAATAAGGTATTCAATGGAGGGAACCTGTATTGATAGAAGCGCAACTGCTTTCCTTTGTTCTTTGGAATGATGGGGTTGTGCACCAGACCTGAAACCTAGGACCGCTTCGACCGCCTCGAAAAGCTGTCGTGTCCTTAGGTGGTCTTCAATGAAAGTGGGTTGGGATGGACACAAACTCAAGATCACATGCAGCCAGAAGCAAGATACAGGGACATTCCGTGGAATCATATCATACACGATGATACATGATGTATGCCTACAATAACGCATACCTGCACATAAAATCCTTTTTCAGGCCTGCCACTAGAACATCTAGAACGACAGCCCATCAGAACCCTGGCAGTAGCACTAGATTAGATGATGTTGGCCTTAGGATTGTGCGCACTACCAAGAGCATCACTGGAAAGCGCAAGAGGGGAGCAGGAACTGCTTCGTCCATGGGCGGCTCCGGTGTTTCAGGCAAGGATGGAGCGATGTACATGAGTCTAGGTCATGGCTTGATGATCTTTTGATATCTTTTGATTACCTTGCAATTGCTGCAAGAGTCTCATATTTTGCATTATTTTGCACTAGATGCTCTTTTGCAGACATTTCTTTCTCCAGCTACGACTTGTGTCAAGCCATTCTTTTGTTCAGCAAAAAAATCATCGCGCTGGAAACTGCAGGTCAATCCAAGAGTCAGGGCGGATCCAGTACAGGTTCTGAAGGATGATCGTCACGAACAAGTGACCGGCGACCAAAACCCTAGTTAGTTATACGTATATTTGCTGTAGGGGACTATGAATATTGCCCAGTTGTATAGGGATTTTAAGAAGGTATTAACCAATCGGGTTTTGAACGTTCCTCACGTCGTGTGTTTTGAAGTTTCACCCTCGTCCAGATTGGCCCCTCGGTCGCGACGTTTCTGATCGCATTTGCCAGCTTTGGAGAAAACCGATTCTGCGAAGCTCAGGTTTCAGCACATGTCAGAATACCCAACAATGGGCTAGCCGCATTGTGTAGTCCCACATTTGATATCATTTGATCACATCTAAACATTCGAGACAAATAGGTGGAACAGAGTAGCAATTGTTGTTGGTCTTGAACTTTGAATCGGCTTACCAGACCTTCATGACAGAAAGGGACCCCGCAGTTTGGTGATGGCCTTTTCCCTAAGTCGATTTGAATTGCTGAGCGTTTGATTGCAGCATTTGCTTTCTTTGTGCAGGCACTTTGCATATGAAAGTATCGCGGCAACATCAGTACAATAGCAGCAGGTCAACCATGACACCCGCTACACTAGAAATCACCACCCGCACATACACGCACATACATGACCATTGCAATCATTATGTTTTACTGACCAAATGATTCCAGACAACAGTTCTTGTTGCGCAGCCCAGCCCACTGCTACTTGCACACGAAGAGAATTCACCGGTGCGGCTGTCCTGGCTATGCACAGCTGTATGTGAGTTCCAACCTTAGGCAATTAGTTTGTGTAGAACATTGCTGGGATTGGTTGCTCTCCTGACATTGACCTCACAAGTCAAGCTCCAGGTTGTTAGATACCAGTTAAGTTCTTGTAAGGTAGGATCCTATTTTCAAAGAGTAGCTTATTCATGTTCATTTAATGTAATCACATTGTTGATCCTTGGGATTGCCAGAATTAAGACATGTATTTGCTTTGACATGTTTTGACCATTTTGTTTTGTGTTGGGCTCCTAGGAATTGCAACGAATCAATAAAGCTATAATTGGGGCCCAGGCAAGCGATGCAAGCAAGCTTGATCCGACGTTTGGAGGAGCTGCACATTGGACACATGATTTTGTTCACATGTTCTGAGCATCCTTATCTCCATGTCACCTGATCAGTGAATGGTACAGTGAACCGGAGGACCCAGATATCGAAGTGGTCAACTGCCATGTTTGGCATCTCAGCATAGTCTTGCATCCACCTGTTGACAGGGAGGACTTGCATCGTCCAAAAGTGAACAACTAATATATTTACTGTAACTGTATCTATATTCAAAATATATCAACATATGATACTTGGACTGTAAAGTACGGGAAGCGTTTACTATGGAATGCCATAATCTGTGTAAATTGATGTGTATTAGTGAAGATCAGAGTTTCTTGTCAGCAGATTCTCTCAGCTTCCAACAACGCCATGTGGAAGGAATGCACCGAGCTGTTTAACTTTTTTTTCAAGCCAAATGGCAACCAAGAAACCCCAGTTTTGCAGGAAGCGTAGGCCTAAACCCCATGAAAATCTTCATAATCAGCTCAAGCTGTGAGATAGCCGACAGGCTATTTCCCCGGACGAACAGTTCTTGGCACTTTGTGAGAAGCCAAGCTTTGCTGTTTGAGAGTTGACGGCACAATGTGGTCAGCCACCTTGGTTTTCCGATCACTTCAGACGTCCTCACCCTGGAAAGATGTGTCTGCAGTGTGTGTTTATTCTGGTTCAAACACGTGCAAAGCCAATCCTTCCTGAAAAGGAACAGCCAGTTTTTCTGAACAGGATAGTATACAGTACAAGCACGACCAATATATATTTTTTTCTTACTACGATTACTCTACAACCAAAACTATGCGCAATGTGTGCCATGCACGGGATTAATGCAATGTACTCGTGTATATGTTTGTCAATGATGCTTGGTGATCATCAACATTTATCATCGCATTTTGGACCAATTTGCGAATTGCCAGACTATTCAATTGAAAATGAGCACAATAATTCATGCTTCAAGTGTTGGAGAAGCCAATTTCTTTCAGCCTGTTGGAACATTTGGAAAATTTGGACAGCTTTGGACTGTCAAGGTGCAAACTCGGAGCTGATCCACATCTTTGAGCTTGTATCAGAGAAGGACCGAACTACAATCTGCCTCTGATTTCCCAGTGATTGGAATGTTTACCATTCAGTTTGAACATGCTTGAGTTCTTGATTTTATGAATGTCACTGTTGAACCAAAATCGTATTTTCGTTCCGACTGGGGGCAGTACCAGCGAAATGCCGTACTCACCAAGCATTCTCAAAGGGTGACAGGCAGGTGGTTCTGGGGATTCCAGGATCGGCCAGGAACAAGACTAAGGCTGTTAATGAAAGATGTTTTTTTTTCTCTTGGCGCCACTTCATGCGCCGATGGGGTAAATCGCCTCAGAGACTTGGCAGATTTGCATTTTTCGTTAATTGCCACCGCTCTGCCTGCAATGTTTCCAGACTACAAATAGCGACATTTGAATGATTCTGAACCTATCCCAATATGCATCCAGGATCATCCAGACAATCTCTTGCACAGAACAACTTCCTGATCGTTTGACATGACTCTGAGCAGGTCTTGACTGGTCCTGCCATCGGCGTTTGCTATCTGTTTCAGAGGACGGACTGCGTTGAAGTGTACTCCTTGGCTCCTGATCGGTAAGTGCTAGAGAACATAGAGACACATTGTGCATTAACCAAGCACCACACAATGCTTGGTGCCTTCAAAAGCCTGTAGCCTGTACTTTCAACAGTCTTTCAACCAACATGATGACATGATGTTGTTTTTTTGTGGAGCTGATCCCTCGATAGTATTGCAAAAGCGGTTGGCATAACCTGGCATGGTGAGCATTCAAAATTGGATGATCAGGACCGAACTGCATTTGTCTGGGAACAAGACAGCGATGGTGCATGGAGGCCATTGCAATCCCTTGATATCCCTTGCACCTCAGTGAGTGCGCTGTTTGGTTTGATGGGAACTGGGAAACCCCAAACTATCTCTTGATGTCTCTGGATAAAGCTCTTGATTGCGAAGAAGCAGCAGATTCTTGCCAAAGTGCACTTGAGTCAACGTGTTTGATGACACTGGTCTTGAATTTCCTTTGAGAGTTCCAGCCCACATATTTCCGCACCCACTAAGGAATCACCCTGTTTAAAGTGTTGTTTGACGTCTTCTAGTTCAACTGCTTCTTGAAGATTTTGAAGCAAATTTCCACGACCTACATCAGGTCCTCCAATGTCGAGCTGAAGGCACAACGTCCAGAAGCTCAGGGGGCGCCAAGCAAAGAAACCTACCTGGAACGCCAAGTGTCCTATTTTTTTAGGCAACTTTACCCCTAAAACCAGCAACTTTTGCCTTAAAAATAGTGCACTTGGCTTTCCAGGTATCTGAACAGTACTTGAAGTGATTACCTTGGTATGTTTCTCTCCCAAGGTGCAGCTTTGTGCGCGGCATGGTCTCCTAGTGGTGATCGTTTCGCAGTAGGCCAGGGAATTGTGAGACTGAGAAGCAAGATTTCGAATCATTCGAGAAGAGAAACAAATGCAGGCAACTATACAAGAGCCGCAATACACACAGACACACATACACACACTTGATGAGGGCGGATATTCTGAGGATGTTTTTTTTCGCACCAACCTTGAAGCAGCCCCTTCGCTTGATTTCGCTTGCTTACTGCTTTTGCACTGTATTTCCCTGTACTACCCGGGACTGCCTAGGCTGCTGACGGTTTTGCTTGGATAAAGGCAGAGCCAATACCCTCACGTAGTACCCTAGCCACCATGGGCCAACCCGTATAGCTGCGTGCTGTGGCTCTTTCCATTCACGAACCGCCTGTATATACACCCGGATGTACGTGAGGATCCCCAAACATTGGCAGCCAATACAGCGGCCCCCACGAAGCCGATACCTTGTGGTCAAAGCAATGAGGAATTTTTGCCGACTGTTCGAAGGAAAAGATATTCCACGTGAATAACATGAGAGGTGCCCTCTCTTTGTGCAAGTGTGGGCTCATGCCGATGTCACTGATGTACGACATTTTTATGTGTACTCCTGCTTAAAATTTGTACGCAGCACAACTAACTCATGATGCAGTGCATGGCATGCAGGCTGAATATCACCAGCTGCAACTGCTCCATCTTACGTGTTTTTGGGCAAACAGAAGTTTCTGTTGTCCTGCATTTGAAGGTCTGTCCTCAAAGGATACAGCCCTTTGCTACTGGCAGGAAGAGGCCTGGTTTGGTACCAGATGCCACAAACACTGGCAGTCGTAATGTATCTGATATATTCCATAAAGCGCTATTAAGTTGATATCACGGATTCAAAATCAAGAGATGCATCGTTTGTTT
Source organism: Breviolum minutum Mf 1.05b.01 (assembly GCA_000507305.1). Lineage (NCBI taxonomy): Eukaryota > Dinophyceae > Suessiales > Symbiodiniaceae > Breviolum > Breviolum minutum. Next base: position 27,089 of record DF243669.1, on the reverse strand, counting down.
CTTATTTCTCTTGACAGAATTGACGCACAACCACAAACGATGCATGCATCTTCAACCACAATAGACATGTGGCGAAGCCAAAAGGGCAAATTTATGTAGAGATGATTTTGGCAGCTTGACTGGTTTCGTTCGTACTTTTTGGGAGTTTAGGATAAGATGCGCCCCAAAAAGTGCATATTAGATATGCGTATATGATGTACGTACGTATACTTCGAAATATATATATATATAATATATATATATATAAATATTAAGTATATTTAGATATACAGTCAAGTGGTGTGCTTCGTGTCGGTTTTTTGCACCCAAAAAATATAATCCAAAGGTGAGCTGTTGGGTCGCCATGAAAGTTGGCAAAGCTAAAGCAGCCATCACAGTGGCTTCGGTCTGCAATTTTTCGTGAAGGCTTCCATGAAGTCTGTTTTCATGGAACTCATGGAAAGGTTGAAGCACTAAGGTTCATGGTTATCATACCTGAATCTTCCAAGGGGTGCTGAATGGAAGACAAGGGGCGCCTATACAACATCTGTTAGGGTTCTAACAGCACCCTTTGGAAGGTGCAGGTATGTTTTCCTTGTTTTTTTGTTGGGTAGGTCACTGTTTACACCAGTTGTGCTTTTTGTTTGTTGCTTCTCAATTCACAAGGCACCAAGGCACACAGCATCAGTTTGGCTAGATGATCAGAATGTATCCAACATGAGTGTATTTGAACACACATGAATGTAATGTATATGTATATATATATTATATATATACACATGTATATATGTATATACCGACCCCCTGGCAGCCATTGGGATTCAAATTCTCAGTATCAAACCCGCCACAAAAATTGGGTCTAAGGCCGTGGCTTGGCATTCCTCATCTCAGTGCCTGGTCATGGGCTGCTATGTCGGTATAAAGAATCGAACCAAATAAGATCACACGAGATAAAGCAAGATCATACCTACAAAATAACGAAACACATTCAGCAAAGCAAAACATGATGTAATAAATTGTAGTAGATTAGAATACCATTGGCATACCAGACGTACGTGCTGTAGTATTTTCAAGAGAACTTTCTTTCACTTGGAGCTTGGATAGAAGAGGAATTTCAATGGCGCACATGCGCACATCTTACATTGTATACAAGGAGTTCCTAGTAATGTTCTATTAGGATATATTGTTCCATGCACACCAGGGCAAGTATAAAATCTTAAATATGTTGGCATTCTCCATCCAAAGTGTTTGGAACGTTGAACACATCCCGCGGACCGGGTGAGGTACTTGGCCATCGGTTCAACTGACACCTATTGTGTGGTGGGTATCCTCAGCGTCCTTCAGTTTGGCAAGGTTTGGTCAGTGGACGTCTTGGAAAGGACATGAAAGGACCTGATAGCCTTTGTTGAGTGTTTAACTATATATATATATGTAGAGTCATCTTTGCTTTCTACTTGAGCAGTGATTTGCCTTTGCCTGAGAAAGATTCAAAAGTAACTGTAAATCAAAGTAGAAATACATGATGAGTCAGCAAGGATTTGCCATCAGGATCCATTTTGCCACGAAGTTGGCTGAACACCAAAGGCATCGTTACTTGACTATACTTGCCACATTTGGTTTCGAAAAGTCCCGGCAAATCCTGGCCCAGAAGCAACTGACTCCTTTGCAACCTTGAGAAATCCTATAGAGATCCGAGGTCTATGATGTGTCCATGACAGAGGAGGGGACAGGACCTGGCTTTGGCACACCCCAGGCGCTGCGAAAGTGAAGTGTCCGGCTGTGAGCAGCACTCGATCCTCCCTTTCTGCCGCTGGTTGACGGTCGTCCCTGTCCCACAGGTCACTGAAGATGCAGGGGCATGGATCAACGATATCGCGTCGGAACCTTTTGCCGCAGATACTTGAAGATATTGCAGCTTTATTCAGCAGCAGTCAAAGGTAGGCAATGGTCTGAGGTAGGCCTCACAGTGTTCTGACGTGCAAGATAATGTATCATCAAAACGTAGTGCAAAGTGGTATTTGGTGATATTTGGCGAGCATGTCCATGAACTCAGTACCTGGACACATTGTAGCAAAGATCAGTCTGCAGACAAGAGCGACCTGACCCGTGCAAAGCCATCCACGTGAAGCGGTTTGAATTGATTTACTGTATATTTATATACGTTACATATGTCATGTCATATTCTTGCATCATGTTGCAAAGGTTCAGCAATGGCAATGTTTTGGCTTTCACCTGTTGTGGCCTTAGTGCCCGATTCCACATGGAATCATCACTTGCACCGATTTGCTACAGCGGGTTTTGCTTTTTGAATCTCCAGTTGCTTCTTCCGGATTGGCACATGATCAACATGAGCCGTCCCTTTCTGGTTGTGGTACTTGTAGCTTTCAAAAGGCGGTCCAGTATCCGCAAAATCAACGGGAGTCTTGTTCCATTGTACCACAATTTGTAGCAATTTGATCCAATTTGTACTGATGATATGTCCAGTACTTAATATGACATGTATCATGCGATTCTTCCATTCATCCATTTGAGGTCAGGATGCCACTGTGAGGTTCAAGTCCTTGGTTGGTGGCCGCGATGCACCCGTGGAAAAAGTGAGGCGAAGAAAGAGTTGATTTGAAAAGAGATGAGAGGGGATTTGAAAAGAAACGGATGCTTCATTTTTAAGGCATTGCAAAAATTGCATGTAGTTGTGGATTTAAATGTATAACTCTAATATATATATATATATTGAGATATTATTATATATAATATTAATAATGTTCTTTTAAATGCTTTTTTCAATGTTAGGGCCCGAGATTTGTGTTTGTTTCCAGGTGGCGGGGATTGCCTTTTCTTCGCTTGGCCTTTGTTGGTCGTACTCAGACAAGCACTCAGCTGTCAGTTATCTTTGCTGAAGTGAAACTTGGAAATCCATTGACTCCAAAATGATACACAATGATTGTCACCTTTGTAATGCACAACATTTCCGTCATTTTTTCAAAGTCAACTTGGGTAGCTTCTTTCACTGACTCCTCGTCAAGAGAGCAAACTTTCGAGGCTTGTTGCATGTGGCTTTGACTATGTGCCTGTTCTCTTTCTGCAACGCGATGGAGCCTGGCAGGTCTGACTGTCACCACTGTCACCTTCCCTTGAACTGATACTACGGAACGGTAAAACAAAGTTCTGTCGCAACATGGATGAACTGACACAACAATTGATACCGTGCCATAACATGCCAAAGTATTCCAAAAGGAAGATAAGAAATATAAGAAAGGAGTGATATGAAATGACTAGTTAGTTTGTGTGTTGGACTGGTCCTTTCGTGTCCCTTGCATGAACAACACCCGAATGATGCCAGGTTGCAGGAAGCCTGGACGTTGGAGCTGTCCCTTTGCTTTGCATTTCGCAAGATAAAGCAGAGGATTCGAATACACTAGCTTGATACAGATGGTGCGTGAAATCATGCGAAATGGCTATTCAACAGGAAGGAGATGGAAGGAGTATTCACCGGGCTTTCTGGGTTCTCCAGTTTTCGAAGCTGAGAAGCAAAAAATGTCTGTTTTCACCGTACTGGGACAGTGGAAAATACAAACTGGTTGTTTTGAACGAAGTTTTACCTGTGTCTATAAAACTTGTTAGTGCCCCCGGAAAGACAAGCCCTTTTGTACCTATCCACCGTGGGCGAAGTTTCAGATCATGAAGGCCTTGAAGTGATGTGTTTTGCTGACCTGATGTTGGGATAAAACTCTCCAGTCTCCATAGGTTGGAGGTTGAAACGTTTGAATCATCGACTGCAATCATTACTAGAAATCAAGGTGACTCCAAGTAGTGGCCCTGTCCAGACCTCAGATATGTTTGGAAAACCATTGGACTTGATATATCTTGATATGACTTGATGATTGTGATACATTGTGATGGCTGTGAAACAGATGACTCGATGACATGAAATCCCAAGTCAACTGACCCCAATCCATGAAGTGATCTGTTTGTACCTGGACTTGTTCTCCATTGGAATGATGTAAGATGCATACATTTTTTTTAAACAAGAGTAGAGTAGTGTAATTTGTGTAATATCTTTTAAAAAAAACAGATTGGACAATGGTTGAACCGATGTAATGTAAATGCCGAATCATGGTGTGTCAATGTCCCATGATGTCCCATGTGTCATCTTACGATGGATTTGGCATTGTGTTCTTCGCTCCGGAGGGTGGAAAGTCAGAATCCTTCGACGAAGCAAGGAAGCGTTTGGTCCTCGTCTATCAGAGTCGGCAGAGCTTGGAGAGACATGATGGATCACTGGATCCAACTTTGTCGGGTTTCAAGCGTTTTTAATGTGTTTCCTGATGGTTGGAGAGGGATCAGCCTAGTCATAGTTAATAAGTTTTCACGCTTGGTCAATCCATGACAATCCATGAGGGCAAGGGCGCAACTGTGAAACATAGTCCATAGCAGTATGTGGCTACATCCTAATACAATGAGACATGTTCCTTCTCGGAGATTTGAGGTTAGAACATCTCAACTGAGCCTGACCATTCTATTTCTGATGTCTTTGGTCCAACTGGTTCTGTTTCTTGAGGCTTTCGTGGAACAAGCTCTGGTGGCAAGGCCAAAAATAAACAGCTCCATGGTTCCATCTCAGTAACTGCTCGGAACGGTGGGAGGCAGGAGCTCCAGCTACATCGTGGCACAGCAATACCATTACTTCCTGCTGCCAGGGAGCTCAAAACATTTCGGAAGATCACTTGGCTTGTGTGGGATAGGTATCCATGGGAATCCATAGGAATCCATTTTCCTTGGATGATTACAATGAGCTCTGCTGCAAGGTGCGCTGAAAGACGGCCGTTTCTCAACGTCCTCTCTGGACGGCACAGTGGAGGGCTTACCATTGTTGTGATTCACAGGTGACAAGGAACCTGACATCCGGTTGTCCTACACTCCCATATCATACGTACTTGAATAGAGAATAGAAAAGACGGAAAAAAGAAAAAATGTAACATTCAACACTCTTAAAAGACATCTACTATGCATGACTGCAACTCAAGATAACTCAAGCACCACCGCAACTGCTTGAAGAGTGGCTGAGGTTCTGGTATGGGAAATATCCTGAGAAACTGCCTAGATTTGCCACATGCTAACCAACCAGTGCCTCAAGCAGGTGGCATCACAAGCAGACTGGATATCAGCGCAGACAAGCAAAGGAAAGATGTTCAAGGAAGGATAGTACATCCGTTTTGTTCTTGACTTCAACCAAAGGATTATCATCAGTCTTTCCCTTTACGTGCCATATCATCCGCACGTGTTTTTCTCAGCAATCAAGTACCAGCAGGGCATGAGTCAAGGCCAAACAGCACGATACGATGTTTGTTCAGTCCCCAGCGGTGCGACGTGATTGATTGCCAAAAAAGAGGGCCCGAAGCGCCGCGCCAGTTCTTGCAGAGCATCGAAAACAGAGTTTTTAGAAAATGGTTCTCACTAGATGTGTTCGGTGTTACAGTTCTTAAATGTAAGTTGTTTGGTTTCCCACAGTGAATATGTTCAAGATTCATTGAATCACATTGACATGGTCACAGACCTTCCTGCTTCGCTCTTGACTCGCAACTTGCCAGGTGCCAACACATTGGTCCATTGTGCTGCTGGTTCGAATGAATCCAAACTTCCCGATATGCCGCTGCAGACAAAGTCTTTGCACAGTAGCAGCATTGGGTGGAAAAGAAAAGACTTCACGAACTAAAGTGTGAGGCGTGAAGAGAATGATTATCAGATGTTTGATATGTTTGCAGTATTAGTTTGCAGATATCAGCAATCAGCGGAACTTTGCAATGAATAAGTAGAGATGTCTCTGAACAGCTTCGCAAGATATGAATGTCGAGCGTGATACATGCACCAACATCGCTCAATCAATCCAACAATGACGGAAGCGTTGGCCGGAGGGACTGCAACGGTTGTAAGTTATAATTGTAACGCCATGTACCAACACTTATGAAGACCTGTGCCATTGCTCATGAGCCCTTTTCCAAAACAGGTACACTTCAACCCATGACATAGCGAAGAAGATCTACCTAAGAAATTGAATATGAATTAAATAACTACTCGTAACATAGACATATTATGAACTATTTATATCTTCGTGACAAGGATCTCGGCGATTCAACAAAGTAACTATAAGAGGCATTAAACTGAGTATGATGTATCTGTATATGTATCATTTTTTTCTGCCTGTGTTAACTGCTATTGGTCCATAGGTGTTGGGTATCAGGTATCAACACATCAAAACGGATTCAGCTGCACAGGTTTGATCCAATTCATCCAATTGACGGGTTGGTTTAGCTGAGAATATTTTTGTGAGGTGCATCTCGAGCAATACCTGTGCCATACCTGGTAAAACTTGGCCCAACACTTTTTTTGGGGTTTTTGGAATCCCTACTAAATATTATGAACTGGCAATAAAGTGGTGTTTTCTTTTAGCCTTTTTTCCAGGGTGAACTCAGCAGGGGTTGTGTGACAATGGCGGAAGTGGGGCCACTGCCAGAGGAGGCACATCATTTGACCACAAAAAGCTGAAGCTTGCCCTCTTTGTCTCTTTTCCTGCATGCATGCAGTCGAGTGATGTCGAGTGTATGCTGCCTGACATGGAAATTGTATGCAATCATTAGTTTTGAAAGATTTTGAATTGAAAGGTCTACTGAGTTCGAGTCTTGTTCAGCTCGAAGATCCACAGGCCCTTCGTCGCAAGGGAGTCCAAGCGCTGCAACGATGCTTAGAGACAGAAGAGCTTCTGAGTTTTCCGCGACGGCCGAATGGTCAGCACCCCAATTATCCTTTTTTGGGCGATCTGATTATCAGATAACATTTTATCACATGATGTGACTTAAGGATCTTCAGCTCTTGCTTTGCAGAACACTTAACTTTGCTTCAACCTCTTGTTGGCTTCGCACAAGGCACTGCCTTGATGCTGAAGCAGAGCCTGTTTGAAAGACTGCTGTCTGGAAAGCTTCTTGGTCTGATCTCTGTTTTTCTAGCTACAGGCTCTCGTCACTCCAACGAAGTAGACCGTGAAGCTCCACCCTTTGGGCACATCTAAGGACTCAACTCTCCAGTTTTCCAGCCTCTGATGTTTCTGCAGCTCAGGCCAAGCAACACGGACATGGTCCAATGGTTGTGTTTTATTGACCGATTCTTTGAATTCACCAACTGAATGGTGTGATATTCTTTGATTCTTGTTGTCAACGGTGCATGTTTCAAACGATGCGAAAAGAATGCCAGGGAGACCTGCGGCATTTGAGCCTGGAGCAACTGCTAGCACTCCATGCTACCCAAGGCCATGGTTGATGCAATTATTTGACCATGTCCCAAGTGGAGGGTCCCTGCTTGGAGACGTTTGGAGATGCACGTTCGGTCGCAGCATCCCCATTCAGGTGAAGCACCAACTGCATCAGCTGGTTCCGCCATGTCAATCTTCTACAACTCCATGGTGAGCGGCCAAGATGGGAGGGGCTCCAGACGAGTATGGTTGATCACAACGGATACCCCGGATACAGTAGAAACCAACAGATGCCACAGGAATCCATTGGATGCGTTTTGGGGAAAGGGTTCACAGCCAGGTGCGGAATCAAGGTCGCATGAATTGGGGAAACACGATGTGATGTTCTCGCCGAGAATACGTAGAATTTCATGATTTAGGTGTGGCAGATCCTCACCTGCTTGCAAGCCTCCACTAGCCCCTAGGAGACAGCCATGGTGGAACGTTTGGCTGCACGTCTAGGACGGAGCCATGAGGCTAGGGCCAGAATTTAGACACATTGGAGATTGGACATCTAGAACAAATCATGAAAAATCATACAGTAGAGGTACATTGGAAAATCGCGCATGATCAAGCAAACATTTTTTCACTTCCCGCAGTTGATACCTTGATATTGTTTGTCATGTAGTATGTCCGCATGGCCAAGGTAGCAAAATTGGTGCTGCTCATCTATGGGGCACATCAGAGTCTTGCTGATGCACTACCAACGGCAGAGCATTGGTTACTGGTGCGCCTGGCAAACTTCAGAATCAAACGCAGTGTATGTGCGCTTACTCTATGATCCATGAATGTCTATAGCTCTCCTTCAGCATTTTGAAGCCAAGAGTACAAAGGATGTTTTTATTTGTTCATTTGTGACGTAGAGACTCATTTTCAATGTGACCCTCCTAGAAGCGGTCACAAGGTATTGGAAAGAGACACCTCATTATTCATTGAGTCTTCAAAGTTGTGTGCAGGAGAAGGATGTATTGCTTTTTCTGCCGAAGTGTGAACTTCGGCCGTTGGATGAGGGCATCCCAGCGTATTGTCATAGCAACCTCATCAAGGCAAGAGACGCGGAGAAGCTGTCCAACTTGCACAGTTGAGGATCCCTAGTGTTCTGAATCCACATTGCAAGGTAAAACAGGCTGTCCTGTTTTAAACGTTTTGTATCGCATTAAGTCAACCCCCCCCGGGTCTCTCAGAACTGATCATCCCATGACATTTTGGCAACTTCATGGATATGGAGATTGAAGATTTACAAAGATGAGATCGTTGGAAGACCAGTGTATGATGTGTATGGAAACTTGCCAGGCTGCAGCATCTGTACCTCAACAGAGGAGGCGACTCCACTGGGAGGCCAGTGGACTATGATCTACCAAACGATGTTGCAGCATTTTTTTGTTGGAAAAGGGGTGTATGGGTGTGGGATTGTATGTGTTCAACTGAACTTTACTAATCACAAGACTCCCCTGATCACCTCGCGGTGGTCAGGTACAGTTGTGTGAAAAACCTGGCAACTTCAAGGACAGCCATACCGGCCAAAGGCATCCAAAGCCCTAGGGCAAGTGAGCGCGCTTTGCTCGTCAGCGTTTGAAGAGCCCATGAAAGTCCAAATCAGAGATGCATCAACCGGTTCGTTACTTACTTGCTTTTCACCCAACGCTATCTTACAATTCCATATAATTCCCAGACATGGCATCTCAGAGATGCCAAGTAGGTGTCAGGTATTAGAGACAGTAGCAAAAGCTGGAGTTAGGAGCATGTTCCCTGTTCTCACCTACTGGTATCAATACGGTTTAGGCAGGCTCGAATTTTCAAGACAAGAAAGGATGTGGGGATATCATCCTGGGCGATCCTGTGCCTGGCAGGAGAAGCCTCGGGTATCGTTGAGGTGCTGAGATCCGCTGCACAGTTGTGGGAATTGAAAGACATTGATGGACGTCCACGGCAAACATTTTATTTGCGTTGGTAGAAGCAGGTACATAAAAGCATTCTAAGATCATGGCAAAGGCATGCAAACGCAGAATATGCAGCATTTTAAGCATAGATTCAAAGAAGTAATGGTGCAGCTTGCTGTTTTGGCCCATATTGGCCGATTGATTGCAGTACGTGTTCTCAGCTGCCAGGGGTCAACGACCTGCGCCTCGTGGCCAAAGGGCCGGCTATCCAGCCGCGCCAAAGGCGCAGGAGCCGATTTCATTCGGATGTATTTAGGTGCTCTTGTGAAATGTGGAAGGAACGGTTGATGTGAAAATACGAAGATGCTCAATTTATTTCAATTTGGCATCAATTTGACAGTTTATCAATTTTAATCAATTTGATTTAACCGTATGCTTGTAAGCATCGTCATCCATTTCCCATGCCTTGGTATCTTAGGTGAAAGTAGTGTTGGAGTCATTGGTCCTGTATGTTGGGCATGTGTTCGAAGTAGCTGGCTTTCAAACCTTGCATTAAACAATCGCAAAGCGGCACGGATGAGGTATATATCATTATTATATTTTGTTATACTATGTGGTAATACATATATTTCTAGCAACAAGTGAATTACTGTAATACCATTTTGATTGTTGATGGTAATTTGAGTTGTGTTAATTAAATGTATTTAGATGTATTTAGCACATAAATACGTACATGTATATCTACACATATATTAGACCCAATAGTTTTTGTTGATATTACATACAACCTAAAATTATTCAACCTTCATTGATTTTGCTTTTGGAAACGCGTCATCAGCTTTACAGCCACCAAGAGGAGGCTGTCTCCGATGAGGAAGCAACAGAAACTGAGACAGAAGATGAGGCAGAAGTGAGTTGGATTCACCAGCCAAGGTGGCAAGCTACAATCCTGTCAGGTAACGTCAGCGAAGAAAAATGTAGCCAACGTGGACGTGAACCCAAAAAAATCACAAAAAACCATACTAGCAGTGGCTCAGTCAGTAGCTCCTTTTCGGGATTTGGGAGCCTCGCTGCTGTCTTTTTTGAAAGATGAACAAGTTGGTACTTGAGGCATAGGCTACATAGGTAGATAGCTTTCCGACATGCCGTGAACTGGCGTCAGGCTCCAAAACCGGGCACCCGCCCACGAGTGGTGGCTGCTGGGCTTTGTAGCCAGGTGCCATTACGGGATATATCCAAAAGCATCATTGCAGTTTTCGGATCACCACCGCTCGAATTCATCAAAAATGGTAGTTGGGGATCATGTCTAGACCTTACAAAAGGATTGTGACTTGAAGCTATCAAAATTGTTCACAGCTCTGTCGAGTGGAGGGCCACGTCACGTTGAAATGACAGCAATGTCGGCACCCACGACATTAGAATTGGGGTATGCAGAAGTAAGCATGAGTCGCCTGTTGCTGCCGCTGCAGCTGTTGTTGTTGGTGCTGCTGGTGGTGGAGGTGGTGCTGGTGATTCTGTTTCTCTTTCTCGTCATGCTATACTACGTAGTGTTACAAAGGTTGCGTTTTGTGGTCGTTTTGCTTGTTTGCTATTGTCTAATGTTTTTTAGATGTAATATATAGTAGTTTTGAATGCTGGTGCATGGCACAAGTATGTATACGCAGTGAGTAGTTGCTGCTTGAATACTCCAAGAAGTATTTAAATATATACATGTATGGTCAGTGCAACACAATTTAGATTTAACTCCGTTGTCCTTGTACCCGGACTGCAAGACTCTCGAGCTCATCGAACTGAAACGTTTGCATACAATGGATGTAACGGATGTATTCCAGTTAGCAGTGCTAGTATTTGATCTTTATGGCCATTGCCGGACACGCCCCGACTCTTTCAGGAGCAAGCAAGAAATTCCATCCAAAGAGAAGGCCCCTCTTTGTTTGCTTTGCCTTCGGCAGGTAGAATTTAGGCCCCATGTTCAGATGTCAGTGTAGACGCATGCACTTCGCCGGCAGCCTCGAAGTATCGACAGAGTTGAGGAACTGTATAGTATCCAATTCCATTTTGGGCATCTCAATTTGAAGGAATGGGAAAGCCAACAGCGGAGGTGCCAGCAATGCGAGGGCGGGAGGGTGCTTGTACTGAGGACGCAAGATAAGGACGAACAATGATGAATATCTAGATATCACAAAAAATAAGATTAACAGTTCAAGTAAAGTGAAATGGGCATGGCCAACTTCTTGATTATTCTAAGTTGCTGCTGAGGAGATTTGATACTTGAATTGCACCCACGAGCCTTCACCAATCAGAGTGTATAGAGGCAATTGCATCGATTTATTGGCTCTGATAAGCTAAGCTTCACTAGCGCTTGCATTTTTGCAAAGACATGATAAAACAATGAAAAACAACAGACGCAGAGAAAGATCTACCTAGAGCAATTTGTTCACGTTCCATGTTCAGTGGCTACAGGTTGTATTGAATCTGGGATTGGCTATCCTGCACCAAAATTGCTAGGCCTAGCTGTTATCCAAAGTGTGAAAGCACGGGGATGCTGCCAGGAGCTTTCAAACTTGCAGGAAGAGTTGAAGCTCGCCAAGGCTGCAGAGGTGCTTTGCCGACAGGATGCCTGAGACAGGGCCACCAATTTCACCCAGACTCCCAAGAAAAAGAAGAATGAGTTTTGGAACTGTCATTTGGCAATGCTGGGCCGAGTAGCCATTTATAGCCAAGCCAATATTTACAAGTCTATGCCCCGGTCAGCCTTTAAGAGTATGAGTTTGTTGGGGTTCAAAAAGTGGAACCGCCTGAGAGCCATTGGCTATTAGCCGACCGAGTTTAAGGGGTCCCCAACCAAGAGATGTTGATGCCTTGGCTTGCGCAAAAGAGCTTTAACCTTTCCAAATCCTAACCCTCAGAATGCCACTGGCGTGCAGCCGTCGGCATTTGGGGGTTCGGAACCCATGCACCGGGCACGACAATTCAGTCAGTCATTTCTAGGTGGCATCTTCGAAGAGAGACCTGCACAAATGGACATGGAAAAACCACCAGCATGATTCTATTGATCATGTTTGTTTTTGGTGAATTTAGCAGCCCTGTGAGACACAAGGATGTCCTGAATATGACCCAAGGCAAATTGTGATTTGACAAGTAGCATCAAATGTGTCTTCCCTCAAGTCTTATTGATATCTTATTGATCTGAAAGCACTTTATGTCATTTTGCATTGTCTCGCCACGGACTATGTTGGCACCTCCTTTTGGGTGAGGTCATAGCTCAAGAGGAGCTATCCAAAGTAAATGCAGAGCTGCAAAGCTCTCAAGATGATCAGGCAAGAGATGGTAGGCTCTCAAAATCCAGCAGGAACCAGCAAGAAAGTATTCAATAGCAAGTAGCAAACTCAAATTCAAATGTGAACGTGTTGAGACATGGTTCGTTGGAGGTGCAAAATCACAGCAACATGATCTTCTTCGGGAACGTGTACTTGAGTTTTGTGTCTTTTTGTAACATGAACAGCTTCAGTACAGGTATTCTACAGTCTAGAATTGCAATCATTACAGTGCTATTGTAGTGTTGTTAGTTTCTCATAGACTTTGCCGCATGGTCACTTCCCCACCTGTTTTCCCATAATATTTGCAGGCCTCTATGCAAGAAGAGCTGTCCAAACTTCGCAATGAGCTTCAATCAGCGAGAGATGGGGAGGTGTGATGTGTTCCAGCATCGTACAGTAGTGTTCCATTGTGTTCTTGTGAATAGTCAGTGACAGATCCGCACAGATGGGTAACTTTCTGACATCGACAAACCAGAGGCCCTGGCAGAAGAAGAACTGTCCAAGATGAAGGAAGAAATAAAGATCGCCAGAGATGCTGAGGTGAAGTTTGTACAGCTATACAGCCAATACATTGACCATCCACCAAAGAACCACGGAGCCTGGAGCATTGAGTTGTTTCATGCTGTTGATTGATTTCGTTTATGTTTGGCGGATAACAAGCTGTCCCAGGCTTCTGCTCAAGAAGACCTCTCCAAAATACAGGAAGAGCTGAAAACCGCAAGAGACGCGGAGGAGTGTTCCTTGCTGTGGCTGTTTTGCAAAGCTTTACAACACATCGACATTTCAGGCAACAGTCTTGATTCAGACGAATTCTGTCGCTATAGTTCAACTGTTTATCAATTCAAAACAGTTCAAACAGTACACTGACAGATATTTCTGCAGGACGAGCTAGCAAAATTGAAGGAAGAAATAAAGGTGTCCCGGGATGCAGAGGCAAGGTGACCCACGGCTTTGTTACTTGCTGTATTTCTAAAATTCTAAATATGCTTTTTCTTGACAATATCATATGAACTCATATTATATATACATCATATCATATGATCTTTTCTAATATATTGTACTAGATTAATCTATATATACCATAATGCATATTGCAGGTTCTTGTCTAATGTGGCATTACTCTTGCTTTATGTTGCCGTGTTCTTCAAAAGATCCAGGTATGTCGCGTTAATGAAGATGTCATCAGTTTGATTCAGTTTGTACCATTAGACCATATTCATGTGTGTTGGCAGATGAATGCAGGCTTCAGCCCAGGAAGAGCTCGCGAAAATGCAAGCTGAGCTCAAGTCGGCCAGAGATGCAGAGGCTGGGTCGATGGTCAATGAGCAGAAGCGTTGGTAGCAAGCACGAGTTGAGATGTTTGTTTGGACTTGTACATCTTGTATGTACGCTAAAAAGTCACGAGGATTTCGTTCGGACTACTCAGCTACTTTGAGAGCAGGCTGCTTTATTGATTTGGCAAGCAAAGGGTGCAAGTTGTAGTGATCAAAGGCATGGTCAGAGCTTAGGCTTAGTCACAAAAGCTGGGATGTCCCAGCTGGAGTTTTCTCTGCAATAAAGCAGTATTGGGGGCCGAGGTTTGAGACATAACTGATTTAATCACAGGGGGGGCTCGGGGGGGGGTTGCTAACGTGATTAAATCAATCTTTTTTGGCTTTGAAATTGGCATCCTTATGATGAGGAGGTTACCTTGCACCCCATGCAAGTTGCTCATGTCAGATGTAAAGACAATAATATGGACTGTCACTTTGGCAGAGGCGAGCATAATTATGCGCATTGGCTGTAGGTTGAGCTTCCGAATGCCTCCGGACTGTTGTACTTTCATCTCTAATCCAATGCATTTGCTCAGTGGGGAGCACGAAAACTTCGAGGAGGTCTTAGGGGGCGTAAGGGTTCGATACCAGGTGGGTCCGGGGTTGTCATCCTCATGCTCTCAGCATCATTCTCTTTATCCAGTCATCACGAGTGGAGGTTCTTTCCAAAACTGGTCCTATTTGTTGCGGTCATAACGCCTCCAAACTGGAAGCACTCTAGACACGCAACTCATGTGTATGCTTTCAGCTGCATCCAAAACTGTTGACATGTCTGCGAGTCAGAACGCCCCCAATATGGAAGCACTAATGTGCACCCCATCTTCATCTTTATCTTCATCCGAATACTCATCCTCATCCTCATCAAAAGTCGGTCCTCTTGTGGGTTGTATCTGCCATCCCTCGACCAGCTTTCTTTCAAGTATTTCTCATGAAAATTCATCCGTTTTCAATCCGCTCAACCATGAATTAGCACTATCACCATCACAATAATTTGCAAGCAGTTGGAATGCAGGCTGTGCCAGCTGGCCCTTGGATCCATACAAGATAGGTCAGGTTTTGTATTCACAGAGCTATGCCGCTTTGCCAGCAGAGTTGAAAAGAGACCTTGCTGCCACCAGAGGTCCTGGCAGAAGAAGAACTGTCCAAGATGAAGGAAGAAATAAAGATCGCCAGAGATGCTGAGGTGAAGCTTGTACAGCTATTATACAGTCAATACATTGACCAATTGACCATCCACCAAAGAACCACGGAGCCTGGAGCATTGAGTTGTTTCATGCTGTTGATTGATTTGGTTTATGTTTTGCGGATAACAAGCTGTCCCAGGCTTCTGCTCAAGAAGACCTCTCCAAAATACAGGAAGAGCTGAAAACCGCAAGAGACGTGGAGGAGTGTTCCTTGCTGTGGCTGTTTTGCAGAGCTTTACAACCCATTGACATTTCAGGCAACAGTCTTGATTCAGACGAATTCTGTTGCTATAGTTCAACTGAGCAGCGTTTTTTTTTGAATGACCAACCTCATCTACTCGAGGGAACTCCTTATACAGCTGCGTAGGCTGTTGACCTGATATTTCACAGTCCGCGTAGGCGTGCGTAGGCGCCCGCGAAGGCAATCTAGCTTTTTTTCGCGTAGGCAAGTCGCGTAGGCAGATGTTCATTTGGATTTTTAAGATGTTAAGGAATATGTACATTGTCAACTAGCTTGTTTCTGCATATATAATCATAGTTGCCGGAGTATGTGCAACTGGTGATGCATAAAAACTTATATGAGTATGATAGATGGTTTCTGGGGATTGGTCTTGGTTCCACCGCGTAGGCTCGCGTAGGCTCCGCGGAGGCTGCGCGTAGGCATCTAGACCGACTGCCCAAGAAGGCGGCCACATCAACCAACACCCACCCCCACATGAAGGGAGCCAAAGGGAGCCAACACCACTTCAGATCCGAAGAAGGCGGCCACACCAACCAACACCAAGGCAGCCAGGTCAAAGGCTGCATTAAGAACCCCAACAGTAAACTGTTTGGGGAAATATCTATATATTTACCACTAACATGGCCATCCAACACAGAACCCCGCGGAGGCACCCGCGTAGGCACCTAGTATAAAAAACCTCGGGCGTAGGCACCCTTTCCAATCCGCGTAGGCGTGCGGAGGCATTCGCGTAGGCATTGAGCCAGTGTATAGGGCAGGGTACAACAAAAAAAACACTACTCAACTGTTTATCAATTCAAAACAGTTCAAACAGTACACTGACAGATATTTCTGCAGGACGAGCTAGCAAAATTGAAGGAAGAAATAAAGGTGTCCCGGGATGCAGAGGCAACGTGACCAATGTGTTTTTTCAAACAATACATCATATTATATCAAATGAATTCATAACAAATATATCATATGATATATGTTTTCTTTTCCAATATATCTTATATACTAGATTAATCTATACTATAATGCATATCGCAGTTTCTTGTCCAATGTGGCATTACTCTTGCTGTGTGTTGCCATGTTCTTCAGCAGATCCACGCATGTCACGTCTATGAAGATGTCATTGATTTGTACCATCAGACCATCTTCATGTGTGTTGGCAGATGAATGCAGGCGTCAGCGCAGGAAGAACTCGCAAAAATGCAAGCTGAGCTCAAGTCGGCCAGAGATGCAGAGGTGGGCAGAAGTCAAGAATCAAGATTGGACGCTCAAACTTGTTCAAACCCAAGCACATGCTAGCAAATGTGTACTGTACAAAAACAGCAACTACGTTCTGTTTTTGTTCCTGCTTGGTGCATTGCGCAGGGTCTTGAACACATTGTAACCAATGATCAATGATTGATTGATTGATTGATTGATTGCTCTAAGAGCTTGCTGCACAGCTGGGTCAGGTTTAGACGCAACGTGTGACAGAAAGCAAGCATGCGGCGCTACTCCAAGGGGGCCCCCTGCGAGTCGTCACGCTATGCTTTTACAGACCATCGCCAAAGTCATTTAGCCATTGGTCCACCCTCGTGTTTGGCCCCACTTTGGAAGCCAAGAGCATTTCATGAACACACCGACCAACATGGCAGATTGCCATTTGCATCAATGGGCCTTCCAGCCCCTCATTGAAAAGGCTTCTGCAATTAGGGGTCCTGACCCCAGCTGGTGGATTTGGCATGTATGGGCACTCAAGGAAAGCATGGTCAACAAGAATCTGTTTTTGTTCGCANCTTGGCTTTTCCTGCTGCATGATCTCTGGCGTTGGTTTTGCAGTGAATTACTTGCCTGTCAAAAGTTGTGACATTGGTGATGGCATCTTCTTCTCAGCGGCAATGTCTGTAACTGGGCTTGATCTATGATGATCTATGTCAAAGTGCAAATACGTTTTGCTGAACTTGTTTTTGTTGACTGCTGACATGTGCACATGTGCACCGCAGTCTACACATTAATTTGATTGCATACTTCATATGCATGACTAGTATGGACTATAGACTATATAGTCATCTATAGTCGCAGCAGTAGTAATGTCCGTTGATTAGCGCGAGGTAGGAATTTTGCTCGTTGGCTTGGTCACCGGGATGTTTCTCACTTCAACACCTGGCGTTGAGATTCCAGCCTTCGAGCCTTTAGCGGCAGTTGGCGGGGCAATGTGGATGCTTGGAAATTTGATGCTTGGAAATACACCAGTTCTGGTGGTAACAGGTGGTAACCTTTTTGCAGCCTTGGGGTAAATGAGTAGGAAGTGATGCTGAAACTTCATGAAACTTCTGTTTAATTGTGCCTGTCCATGTGAGGATGTGCCCATACATCATCAAAGTCATCGGTCTTGGCCTTGGCCTGACAATCTGGGATCTTAGCAACATGCTCATGGGTTGGTTCACAGGTTATTTTGGGCTTTTTGGCATCCCCAAGGAAGACAACGTAAAGACGCCATCCATAAATTATGTTGGATTGGTCATGGCATCATTGTCACTGATCTTTTTTTCCTTGGCCTCTGCCTATGATACTTCGGACATGCGGGATGTGATGAGCAAATCGGATGCAGAGCAGGCTTCAACGGAAGGCAGGCACAGTCACTTTGAACTGATACAGCGTTGGGTTTGAGATCCATCATTGGTTGAGAAATGAGAAATTGCGTGTAGTAGCAGTTGGCTTTACCCTTGAAGCGCTTGAAGGGTGCATTGAAGCCCAACTCGGCAATGCCTCTTTCTCATGTTTTTTCGTTAGGTCTTTTGCTTTTGCAGCAGGATGCTGTCTGAATCATTCTTACACTTGGAGAATTTTGTTGAATGCCCAAAATATATGTGATATGAACTTGTCAACTAGACAGCGGTCAAGGAGGTCAGCAACAGAATTCTACGATGCACAGTGCCAAGAAATACTAAAGATATCAATGGTCACCCTAGCCTGAAATGCATGCTTCAGGCCTTACTTAGCCTTACTTGTTGACCGAACCAGCATGATGCTTGATCCTTTCAGGGTCCCAAAACCTTCTACATATCGTCTACTTTCAGTGGTTTGTCGAAGAAAGAGACACACTGTGGTACACGTGACGAGTGCTCAACATTGTTGCAGTCTCATTGCTGATGCCTGCCTCCTGTCATGGCAGGTTCGATGGACATTGAAAATGGACTCGATAGGAATGCCCAAGAGTCTGCGGAGGATCTCAAATGCGCAACTGAGACCAAGAGTGCATCCAAGGCGATTGTTGGCTTCTCCATGGCGATCTTAGCAGGCCCTCCCACTTGATATCACATGAGCTACGTTTTTTTTTCCATGAAAAGAGTTTGTCAAAAAGGGAACTCCAACAGAGTCTGCGTAGGCAAATTTGTGGTATTTACAGCATCGCCTAGGCATGCGTAGCCATTCCGCGGAGCCTATTAGATTTTCGTATTATTTTTTTGGCGCAGGCATTTCGCGTAGCCAATGTAAGTTTGATGGCGGGGTATTCAACGGTATATTTGCAGAGATCCCTGCGACAAGCCAAAAAGTTGAAAAAGGTGTGCATTCCTAATTTCAGATTCTAGTTCTCGTCCCCGCGTAGCCTCTGCGTAGCCTCCGCGGAGGCATTCGGGTAGCCAACACAGCCATCCGACAGGTCCTTGCCATTCCTTGCCCCACTTGATATCACTTGATGTTGTTCTGTTGTTCATATTGTGGCGTTCGTGTGTTAGTGTCAGGTGTTTTGTTTGGCACAACCTTCGACCTGCCAGTGGACCTCAAGAACGGTGTATTCGGTGAAGATCACAGCAAACACATCATGGACGCTTCAAAAAATCATGTTTGTCGTTTTTTTTCCAGGGAAGTACTGTTTTTTTCCAGCCACAAGCAATTTCCATTTTTTGTGTTGCGGCCTTGGAAGTTGGGACACTCGTTTTTGCTGTGGCTTGATGAAGATGATATGAAACATGGTCAAATCCTCCTTGTTGCGATGACGTTGGTTTCTTTAATAGCCGAAGGAGGGGGGCTAAAAATGCAATTGGATTTCAGAGAAAAGTAGTCAGCTCCGCCAACTGAAACAAGCTTTTGATTGGATTTGAACGGACTGGGACAGACTGGGATATTTCATGGAAATATTTGGGTGTCTAGGACTATGTCTTTTCGCACTTTATCGGTATCTCAGCAGCGGCTTCGATTTCCCTCCTCGTCTATGTCGTGACACAGAGGAAGCAGAGTCACATGCCACGCCAGCTCGTCCTCCCTTCGTTGGTTTCCGGTGTGATTTGGGCAATTGCACAAGTGGCATGGTTCCAAGCTAACATTGATTTGGGCTTTACCATCGCCTTTCCTATCATAGGAAGTCTTCCAGGCATCATCGGGCTTTTGATTGGCTTCTGCTTTCTTGGTGAAATCAGGACTCGTCGGAGCAGAATCTTGGCTTTGTTGGGTCTCATTCTCAGAGTCCCTGGAGTCCTCCTCATCGCGTTGTCTTGTCTTTGAGGACTCGGCATAAATATGCCGTAATGCTTAGAACCCAACATGGGTTGAATATGCTTGAATACTGTTGAATAGATATCCACAGGTGCCTCAGTGGTACGTAAATGGTACTCGCACGATCCGGTATCGGATGCCATTTGGATTTCTGTCAACATTTTTGGTGCACGCCATCCTGTGGAGCAATGTGGAGCATAGCTCTCCGTGGATGTTTCGGCGGATTGCTCCGCCTGTGTTTTTTTTGTTTTCCACTTGTAAGTCTTGGCGAGAGCTTGGAACCGAACCCATGACAACATGTACGACATGTAATGATGAGATGCAACGAAATAATGAGCATGCTAAACTCTGCCTGCGTTTTGGATTGTTTCCACTTTTGATTCTGGCCAAGCATTTTTGCTTTTTGTCCTTTCCTGTCTTTGCTGGGAGAAGAACTTTTGCCGAGTTCAGCTTGCGGCTCGCTCGGCTGTTCAGGACTCCCGACCTGGTAGACAGTCTGGATATTTAGGGAAAGGAATTTAGAACGGACAGATGTAATTATTGTACAGGCATGTAATTATTCCACAGGCATGTGCTGAATGTACAGAGGTTTCTAGTAGCCTGGGGGCCTGGACCTTGCCTGGGAAGGTAAAAATCCTTCCCTTGACTGGCAAGCATTTGCATATCACCCACTTGGCTGCAATCTTTTCGACCGTTGGGGCTTCGAAAGTATTTTCAGTCGACCGTTGTCTGCACGGCAACGCGCAGCGCGAAAAGTTCGGAAGTCGCGGCAGGCACTCTTCAGACCTGGAATTGCAAAAAGATACAGTGAGGATAGAATACATTTTGAATACATTAATATTCAATGAATACAATATTTACATGTGATTGCTGTTGCTCCTCGCTCACAAAGCGGTGATGATCCAGACTATGTTGTTCATGTTTATCCTACATTATCCTACTGCATTAGTGAGAAGGGAGTGTTTGTTGCCGCATTCAGTGGAGTCCATCCCATAGAGACTTGGTACTTAATGCTTGGAAAGATTCGGCAATTATAGAAGGAATGATGATTCATATGGTTTGTCCAGCTGAGAGATTCTTCAACTGTCTCTAGGAATAGGCACTTCGATAATACACAGCAACACTCAATCTTAGATGCACTTAGCAACTCACCATTCGGTTCCCAGCCAGAGACTTTTGGGCATTCTGTTTTAGACGAAATCATGAAAAGACATTTGGAGAGGAGTTGTTTATTTCGCTATATAGCTAGCAGCGCTACGCCCGAACATTTTGTCTATTTTGTATTCCTTGTAACATTCAAACGACAATGATTACTAATCGATAACCCGAGTTATTCATGGAACTCTTTTCTAGTATATTGTACTAGATTAATCTATATACCATAATGCATCTTGCAGGTTCTTGTCCAATGTGGCATCACACTTGCTGTATGTTGCTATGTTCTTCAGCAGATCCACGCATGTCACGTCTATGAAGATGTCATCAGTTTGTAGCATCAGACCATCTTCATGTGTGTTGGCAGATGCATGCAGGCTTCAGCGCAGGAAGAACTTGCAAAAATGCAAGCTGAGCTCAAGTCGGCCAGAGATGCAGAGGTGGGCAGAAGTCAAGAATCAAGATTGGACGCTCAAACTTGTTCAAACCCAAGAACATGTTAGCAAATGTGTACTGTACAAAAACATCAACTACGTTCTGTTTTTGTTCGTGCATGGCGCAGGGTCTTGAACACATTGTAACCAATGATCAACGGACGTTTAATGTTTTTCACTTTGTTCACCTGTCTTTTTGTCGGTTTGACGATTCTTTTCCGGCAAGAAGCCAACCTGGGATGACTGCCGCTCACATGTGCCAGTTTAGGCTCAGGGCAGAACTTGTCAGGATTGCTGACTATATATATTCACTTGGCAATTCAATGGCGGAAAGTCACCTTCTTGGCTTTTCCTGCTGCATGATCTCTGGCGTTGGTTTTGCAGTGAATTACTTGCCTGTCAAAAGTTGTGACATTGGTGATGGCATCTTCTTCTCAGCGGCAATGTCTGTAATTGGGCTTGATCTATGTCAAAGTGCAAATACGTTTTGCTGAACTTGTTTTTGTTGACTGACACATTAATTTGAGTGAATACTTCATATGCATGACTAGTATGGACTATAGACTATATATAGTCATCAGTCATCTATAGTCGTAACAGTAGTAATGCCCGTTGATTCGCGCAAGGTAGGAATTTTGCTCGTTGGCTTGGTCACCGGGATGTTTCTCACTTCAACGCCTGGCGTTGAGATTCCAGCCTTCGAGCCTTTAGCGGCAGTTGGCGGGGCAATGTGGATGCTTGGAAATTTGATGCTTGGAAATACACCAGTTCTGGTGGTAACAGGTGGTAACCTTTTTGCAGCCTTGGGGTAAATGAGTTGGAAATGATGCTGAAACTTCATGAAACTTCTGTTTAATTGTGCCTGTCCATGTAAGGATGTGCCCATACATCATCAAAGTCATCGGCCTTGGCCTTGGCCTGACAATCTGGGATCTTAGCTACATGCTCATGGGTTGGTTCACAGGTTATTTTGGGCTTTTTGGCATCCCCAAGGAAGACAACGTAAAGACGCCATCCATAAATTATGTTGGCTTGGTCATGGTATCATTGTCCCTGATCTTTTTTTCCTTGGCCTCTGCCTATGATACTTCGGACATGCGGGATGTGATGAACAAATCGGATGCAGAGCCGGCTTCAAAGGAAGGCAGGCACAGTCACTTTGAACTGATACAGCGTTGGGTTTGAGATCCATCATTGGGATTCATTGGGAAAAAAACCAACAATGTTTGAGAAATGAGAAATTGCGTGTAGTAGCAGTGGGCTTTACCCTTGAAGGGTGCATTGAAGCCCAACTCAGCAATGCCTCTTTCTCATGTTTTTTCGTTCGGTCTTTTGCTGTTGCAGCAGGATGCTGTCTGAATCATTCTTACACTTGGAGAATTTTGTTGAATGCCCAAAATATAAGTGATATGAACTTGTCAACTAGACAGCGGTCAAGGAGGTCAGCAACAGAATTCTTCGAAGCATGGTGCCAAGAAATACTAAAGATATCAATGGTTACCCTTGCCTGAAATGCACGCCTCAGGCCTTACTTAGCCTTACTTGTTGACCGAACCAGCATGATGCTTGATCCTTTCAGGGTCCCAAAACCGTCTACATATCGTCTACTTTCAGTGGTTTGTCGAAGAAAGAGACACACTGTGGTACACGTGACAAGTGCTCAACATTGTTGCAGTCTCATTGCTGATGCCTGTCTCCTGTCATGGCAGGTTCGATGGACATTGAAAATGGACTCGATAGAAATGCCCAAGAGTCTGCGGAGGATCTCAAATGCGGAACTGAGACCAAGAGTGCATCCAAGGCGATTGTTGGCTTCTCCATGGCGATCTTAGCAGGCCCTCCCACTTGATATCACATGAGCTACGTTTTTTTTTCCATGAAAAGAGTTTGTCAAACAGGGAACTCCAACAGAGTCTGCGTAGGCAAATTTGTGGTATTTACAGCATCGCGTAGGCATGCGTAGCCATTCTGCGGAGCCTATTAGATTTTCGTATATTTTTTTTTTTGCGCAGGCATTTCGCTTAGCCAATGTAAGTTTGATATATGGCGGGGTATTCAACGGTATACTTGCAGATATCCCTGCGACAAGCCAAAAAGTTGAAAAAGGTGTGCATTCCTAATTTCAGATTCTAGTTCTCGTCCCCGCGTAGCCTCCGCGGAGGCATTCGCGTAGCCAACACAGCCATCCGACAGGTCCTTGCCATTCCTTGCCCCACTGGATATCACTTGATGTTGTTTTGTTGTTCATATTGTGGCGTTCGTGTGTTAGTGTCAGGTGTTTTGTTTGGCACAAACTTCGACCTGCCAGTGGACCTCAAGAACGGTGTATTCGGTGAAGATCACAGCAAACACATCATGGACGCTTCAAAAAACATCATTTTTGTCGTTTTTTTTCCAGGGAAGTACTGTTTTTTTCCAGCCACAAGCAATTTCCATTTTTTGTGTTGCGGCCTTGGAAGTTGGGACACTCGTTTTTGCTGTGGCTTGATGAAGATGATATGAAACATGGTCAAATCCTCCTTGTTGCGATGACGTTGGTTTCTTTAATAGCCGAAGGAGGGGGGCTAAAAATGATATTGGATTTCAGAGAAAAGTAGTCAGCTCCGCCAACTGAAAACAAGCTTTTGATTGGATTTGAACGGACTGGGACGGACTGGGATATTTCATGGAAATATTTGGGTGTCTAGGACTATGTCTTTTCGCACTTTATCGGTATCTCAGCAGCGGCTTCGATTTCCCTCCTCGTCTATGTCGTGACACAGAGGAAGCAGAGTCACATGCCACGCCAGCTCGTCCTCCCTTCGTTGGTTTCCGGTGTGATTTGGGCAATTGCACAAGTGGCATGTTTCCAAGCTACCATTGATTTGGGCTTTACCATCGCCTTTCCTATCATAGGAAGTCTTCCAAGCATCATCGGGCTTTTGATTGGCTTCTGCTTTCTTGGTGAAATCAGGACTCGTCGGAGCAGAATCTTGGCTTTGTTGGGTCTCATTCTCAAAGTCCCTGGAGTCCTCCTCATCGCGTTGTCTTGTCTTTGAGGACTCGGCATAAATATGCCGTAATGCTTAGAACCCAACATGGGTTGAATATGCTTGAATACTGTTGAATAGATATCCACAGGTGCCTCAGTGGTACATAAATGGTACTCGCACGATCCGGTATCGGATGCCATTTAATTTGGATTTCTGTCAACATTTTTGGTGCACGCCATCCTGTGGAGCAATGTGGAGCATAGCTCTCCGTGGATGTTTCGGCGGATTGCTTCGCCTGTGTTTTTTTGCTTTCCACTTATCAGTCTTGGCGAGAGCTTGGAACCGAACCCATGACAACATGTACGACATGTAATGATGAGATGCAACGAAATAATGAGCATGCTAAACTCTGCCTGCGTTTTGGATTGTTTCCACTTTTGATTCTGGCCAAGCATTTTTGATCATTTTTGCTTTTTGTCCTTTCCTGTCTTTGCTGGGAGAAGATGGGAGAAGAACTTTTGCCGAGTTCAGCTTGCGGCTGCTCGGCTGTTCAGGACTCCCGACCTGGTAGACAGTCTGGATATTTAGGGAAAGGAATTTAGAACGGACAGATGTAATTATTCTACAGGCATGTAATTATTGTAAAGGCATGTGCTGAATGTACAGTTACAGAGGTTTCTAGTAGCCTGGACCTTGCCTGGGAAGGTAAAAATCCTTCCCTTGACTGGCAAGCATTTGCATATCACCCACTTGGCTGCAATCTTCTCGACCGTTGGGGCTTCGAAAGTATTTTAAGTCGACCGTTGTCTGCACGGCAACGCGCAGCGCGAAAAGTTCGGAAGTCGCGGCAGGCACTCTTCAGACCTGGAATTGCAAAAAGATACAGTGAGGATAGAATACATTTTGAATACATTAATATTCAATGAATACAATATTTACATATCATTGCTGTAGCTCCTCGCTCACAAAGCGGTGATGATCCAGACTATGTTGTTCATGTTTATCCTACATTATCCTACTGCATTAGTGAGAAGGGAGTGTTTGTTGCCGCATTCAGTGGAGTCCATCCCATAGAGACTTGGTACTTAATGCTTGGAAAGATTCGGCAACTATAGAAGGAATGATGATTCATATGGTTTGTCCAGCTGAGAGATTCTTCAACTGTCTCTAGGAATAGGCACTGCGATAATACACAGCAACACTCAGTCTTAGATGCACTTAGCAACTCACCATTCCGTTCCCAGCCAGAGACTTTTGGGCATTCTGTTTTAGACGAAATCATGAAAAGACATTTGGAGAGGAGTTGTTTATTTCGCTATATAGCTAGCAGCGCTACGCCCGAACATTTTGTCGATTTTGCATTCTTTGTAACATTCAAACGACAATGATTACTAATCGATAACCCGAGTTATTCATGGAACTCTTTTCTAATATATTGTACTGTACTAGATTAATCTAAAAACCCATAATGCATATTGCAGGTTCTTGTCCAATGTGGCATCACACTTGCTGTATGTTGCCATGTTCTTCAGCAGATCCACGCATGTCACGTCTATGAAGATGTCATTGATTTGTAGCATCAGACCATCTTCATGTGTGTTGGCAGATGCATGCAGGCTTCAGCGCAGGAAGAACTTGCAAAAATGCAAGCTGAGCTCAAGTCGGCCAGAGATGCAGAGGTGGGCAGAAGTCAAGAATCAAGATTGGACGCTCAAACTTGTTCAAACCCAAGAACATGTTAGCAAATGTGTACTGTACAAAAACCGCAACTACGTTCTGTTTTTGTTCCTGCTTGGTGCATGGCGCAGGGTCTTGAACATATTATGTAACCAATGATCAATGGACGTTTAATGTTTTTCACTTTGTTCACCTGTCTTTTTGTCGGTTTGACGATTCTTTTCCGGCAAGAAGCCAACCTGGGATGACTGCCGCTGACATGTGTCAGTTTAGGCTCAGGGCAGAACTTGTCAGGATTGCTGACTAGATATATTCACTTGGCAATTCAATGGCGGAAAATCTGCTGCTGGGCTTTTCTTGCTGCATGATCTCTGGCGTTGGTTTTGCAGTGAATTACTTGCCTGTCAAAAGTTGTGACATTGGTGATGGGATCTTCTTCTCAGCGGCAATGTCTGTAACTGGGCTTGATCTATGTCAAAGTGCAAATACGTTTTGCTGAACTTGTTTTTGTTGACTGCTGACATGTGCACTTGTTTACCGCAGTCAACACATTAATTTGATTGCATACTTCATATGCATGACTAGTATGGACTATAGACTATACCTAGGTCTTCCTAAGCATGTATAATTTCTTATGTTTCAACAAAAACTTGAGTTTCCCCGAAACGTAGGAAATTTTGTGAAACGACACTTTTGGGATTTGTAGGCTTTGAAGGATTTTTGGTGCTAAGTCTTACCTTATCTATCTCTAGCATCTTCTGGCTCCATCCTTGGGCCAATTCCTTGCCCACGCCGGTTGGCCATGCGCATCCAGATCACGTGCGCCCCCTTTTTGTTTCCACTCTTCTAGGTCCGTCTTCCCAACGCTTGACCTCAGCAGGTATTTGCTTGGAACCATTTGGGATTGATACCACGGGAGGCCAGGAATGGATGGGCACCCGAATGTAACTTATCGGTCTAAGAATACCCATAATACCCCCATGCTGCTTGCAGGTAATGCAGCAGCTCTTGGTCTTCAAAGAGCAGGCCAGGGATTACCTTCAGCCACCTAATTTCCTAGCGAAAACTTACCGTCAAATAGAATTTAATGAACATGAGCTTTGAGCTTGTTTCAAAAATGGCATTACCCCGAGACAAATTTTCCCAATAGGAACATTGAATAGGATGACTTGGGGTATCTTGGGG